>JAAGKR010002370.1:60621-96036 GCA_011419295.1 Clarias macrocephalus
TCCAGGTTTTTGTCCCCCCCCCCCCCCCCCCCGTCTCCGCACGTTTCCACACACCGTCCAGAAACCTGCCAGTACAATGTTCATGGCTGGAGGCAATTTAGAGTAGCCAATCCAAGTGTGTGAACGAAACCACACAGTGAATTAATTAGCTTTTCCCCCTCTAGCATGTATTCCCATCACTATCTTGGAATCTGCTTTCTCCTACTTTGAGCTGTAGTATGAAACAGTGTAATAATAATTCACACATTCTACTTTAAACAGACGGAGTGAAATTGATATGTCTTAGGTAATGTGATTTTAAGCTCCCTAATGTTAACAAGTAAACACTTCTGTCAGCAAGACGAGTTTGTGCAGCTGGATCGAGGACGAGACCAGAGCTGTTCAGAATAAAAATAAAAACGTGGTGAAACATGTCGATGAGAAACTACAGTGCATTAATGGGTGCAGGGCTTTAAAACATATATATATATATATATATATATATATATATATATATTTTTTTTTTTTTTTTTTTTTAATGCGTTCAACTCGTATTTCCATCAGTAAGGCAAATACAGATTTACTAATTAATACCTTAATGCAGAAGTATTAACCCCCCCCTATCATTTTCCATGTTTTGTTGCCTTAAACTCATGCATTGTTTGAAGGTTTGCATCATTTCAGAACATGTCTACAACTTTGAAGATGTGATTTTAATTCATTTTTTTCATTATTATTTATTTTTATTGTATAGCAAACAAAAATAGGACAAAATAACAAAAAAGCACTTTGTAGCACTTTGTAGAGCCACATTTACAGCTGCAGATCGCATTGGATAAGTCTCTATGAGCTTGCCACATCTCGCCACTGGGATTTCTGCCCATTCCTCAAGGCTAAAACTGCGCCAGCTCCTTCATGTTGGATGTTTCCCGCTTGTGAACAGCAATCTTCAAGTTCTGACCACAGATTCTCAATTAGATTGAGGTCTGTGCTTTGACTAGACCATTCCCACACATTTAAATGTTTCCCCTTAAACCACTCGAGTGTTGCTTTAGCAGTGTTTTAGCATTCATGTCATTGTCCTGCTGGAAGGTGAACAGCTTTTGCTCAAGAATATCCCTGGATTTAAGCACCATCCATCTTTCCCTTGACTCGGATCAGTTTCCCGGTCCCTGCTGCTGAAAAACATCCCCACAGCACGATGCTGCCACCACCATGTTTCACTGTGGGTTTAATAGTGTTCTTGGTTTGATATGTTTTTTTTTTTAGTGGCTGAAAAGTTACATTGTGGTCTCATCTGACCAGAGCACCTTCCTCCATACATTTGGGGAGTCACCTACATGTATCTTTTGGCAAACTCAAAACTTACCTTCTTATTTTTAACACCAAGTAATGGCCACTTCCATAAAGCTCAGCTCTAAGGAGTTGTATGCCTTATTGTGATCCAGTGCACAGATACACCAGTCTCTGCTGTGGTACTCTACAGGGTTACCGTTGGTCTCTGTGCTGCCTTTCTGATTAATGATTAATGCCCTCCTTGCCCGGACCTTTCTTGGCAGATTTGTCGTGGTACCCTGTTCTTTCCATTTGAAGATGATTGATTTGACGGTGCTCCGGAGGATCAGCAGACTTGGATACTTTAAAAATATATATATATATTTTTTAACTCAACACTGACTTGTACTTTTCAACAACTTTGTTTCTGATTTGGAGTTTGGAGAGCTCCTTGGTCTTCATGGTGTTACAGCCTCTGAAAAGGTGTGTTTATACTGACAGATCATGTGACGTTTAGATTGCAGTCAGATGGGCTTAATTTCACTAATTATGTGACTTCTGAAGGTAATCGGTTGCACTAGAACTTTTGAGGGGCTTCATAGCAAAGCGGGCGAATACATATGCACATGCCTATTTTATATTTCTTATTTTACTTCAACTTAGACTATTTTGTGCAAATCCAATTCAGATGAAAAAAAATCAAATAAAAAGTGAGAATGAGAGCATCCACCTAAAATGAAGTAATTACACAGGCGTGTTTAGCCTGCTAAGCTAAACACGCTTAAATTTAGAATGTTTTGCTTTAGGCATTTTTCGTGTGGCGGTTTCACAACAAAGGATTCTGACATGGCGACATGCAACAAATGTTGCAACAGTCGTGTGTAAACGGGGGAAAATAATCGCTGAAATTTAAAGCTGCACCAACTGTTATTGGTGTTTTAATTGTTGTGTTTACTTTAAACTTTTGCTTTATTGTATATTTTATTTATTTTTTATAAATTCTTCTATGATTTCACATTAGGGGAAAAATCTAATTTGCTTG
Organism: Clarias macrocephalus; assembly: GCA_011419295.1. NCBI lineage: Eukaryota > Metazoa > Chordata > Actinopteri > Siluriformes > Clariidae > Clarias > Clarias macrocephalus. The sequence continues at coordinate 62,918 of JAAGKR010002370.1, forward strand.
TTCAAGCCCCAACTAATACAAAAATGGACATCTGATATGAGCCACATCACACCACCACATTTATCTTCATGGACACTAATATGCGCATTGCAGGTTCTTGAAAAATGTTTTGCAGCGGGATGAGTATTCGAGGACATTTTAGATGATGAACAAAGTGAAGCAAAACAACTGACTGACAAACAATTTCTGACAGACATTGAATTCCGTGTGTTCATGCGCTCCCTTCGTTTTTTCTAGGTCCCTCGGTGGTATCCCGATCACCTTCCAACACACTGCTACAGATGTGAGAGCAAGTTCTGGCTAGCTGCTAGAAAACAGCAGTGCAGGTAAAGAACAGAGTGTCCGATCTCACACGAATACACGTTCTCTGTTTGTCTCTCACACGTGTTACACCTCGAAGCACACTCCTGTTTGCTAAGCCCGGCCTTGTTAAAGAAAAATGTTTCAGTCTAATCTCTATCCACCACTTGTTTAGAGTATGTGTGATTACCACAGGCATAGATTTGAACGGTTCCCTTTAGAGAGAGACGCGCTTCCCAAAACGCTGCACACTTACAGTACAGTATAATGCGTTTTAAAATTTTTTTTTTTTTGAGCTGTCAATAAATATTAAATAATCACAGCATTGTGATGAGACTCCAACATGAACAGTGTTCAACTGTTCAAGAGAATTTTAACAACTGCCCTCAGACTTTTTGTTCTCATTTCTTGTCCATGGTAAACACACACGCGCTGCAGTTAATGTGGACAGTGATTAAGTTTTTCTTTAAGCATTCACCTCGAGTGAAGTGTAGTCTCAGATGATGATGATCAAAGGTGAGTTCTTCAGTAAGTTCAAGCCTTCTGCTGTCCTCTCAGTCTCTCTCTCTCTTTCTTTCTTTGTGACTTTTCATCCTGTCCTCTGTCTCCTCCCTTTCTCTCCCTACAGTGCCAGAGAACCTGTTGAGGAAGCCTGGTGAGATTCCTCTTCCCCTCTTTTATTCCACGCATGCACTGTTTGTTTTTCCATCCGTCTGTCCCTTTCTCTCCTTTCCATTCCTACTCCAAAGCAGAATTTTGTCTATCTGTATCCCACGCACACACACGTTTACTGGTCATATTTACTGTATGGTTCTCATCCACCAGTGATAACAGAGGTGCCAACATGGCTTATGGTTCAGTAGAGTAGCGTGTGTACACATTTTTACCCCTTCTTGAACTTTTCCACATTTTGTAGTGGAACTGGAATGCACTTAATTGTTTATGGCCCTCTTGGCCTCGTCATGGTCTTATGTTTGACGCTTCCTAGAAGTTGGTGGGAACTTGAAGAAAGTGCTACGAGAAGCAAACACGTCCTTGCCACTTCAGAGAACGGTCGAGTTTAATTCACAGCTTTATCTGAAAAAAAAGTTCTCCATCATCATAGAAAGGACCATAAGTCATAAAACTCAAATGCTGGCACCACTGTGTCCACCTAGGGGGGGAAAAAAAGTACTTTAAATAAACACATACCTGGCATTAGGAGAAAAAAAAAATGCTCTTACTAGCAGTTTAAACGGACTAATATATTTCTTCCCCTCTTACTGTCGCCCCCTTTAGGAATTGCGGGAACGTCTTCTGCGCCAGCTGCTGTGACCACAAGGCAACGAGTCAGCAGATGTACGAACCGAACCGCGTGTGCCAGGCCTGTTACGGGCACCTCCGCCCGTCATCCGTGCCCCCCGTGCTGCCTCCTGCTGACCTGGAGCTGGAGAAACCCATCACAGCCAGTTCCAACTGAACCAGAAATACTTTATACGCCGAGCGGCGACTCGGCCGTCCTGTAGGAATCCTAACCAAATCGGCTTCATTTGAGAAGATTAGATTAGTAGAACTTCCAACAAGCGATCGCACGAAGGTTTAAATCCCCAAACTAAGGCGTCAAAAACATTGATCATAATTTATTATTAATGTTTAGAAGTGGTCGTCTCTCTCTCTTGCGCGCGCGCGCCATGTGGATTCTATATTAACATTAAGCTGCGTGACCCCGCCCACCCCAGGCCTTTTTCTATATGCAGTGCACATTATATAAAGCCATGTGGAACTCTAGAGAACGACTTTGTGTTCATGTGAATAGCAGATGTGTGTGTATATAATGCCATGTACAGTCAAAAAGAGCACAGTGTATATGCTGAAATTAAAATCTTTCAATCTGAGTAATGAAGCACTTTTGAAGCCTTTCTGGACTTTTTTTTTTTTTTTGCTGGACTGCTGGATGAACTGAAAACGCAGCAAGCCTAAGAGAAACACGAACAGATCACACACCTTTGGCTCGCTGTTTAACGTCTCAACTGTGGTCATGTTTATTTGCTGCAGATAGCAAACATGATTGTGTGTGTGCTGGTAAAAGCTATAACTTCCTCCTCTCTCACTTCTTCCTGTACTATTGCTGCTGCTGCTTTTTGGAGTCATGGAAGCTCTGAAATGTTTAAGTGAATAAAATAAAAGCACAACACACTGCCATGCCAAACATCACAGGCTTTAACCGTGTTTTTAATCAGGCTCGCAAAGAAGCAAGTCTGTTTTCATTTAGAAACGTGGCAAGGAAACGTCACGTTCATGGATGAGACGTGCAACCAGACTGTGCGGAAACTAGATTGCACACAAACACAACACCACTAATGTATGTACATAAATGTCATGAATACAATAGCTCATGATATAAACAGGGAGGGGCATAATACAGTTTAAAACCCTTTTTTTCTCCTTAAACATATATATAATTTGTATACATAAGTATTAACCCTCACTGAATGAGCTCTGGTGTAACTCAGTTACTGCAGAGGAATCAACTTTTGTGCAGCTGAAGATGTATTCGGCTTATTTTATTGAATTTTCTTCCCGTATACCTAAAATAAGACAAAATACTTTTTAAAATTGTATGAAATAAATTTGATGTGCTGCAAGAAACAACAACAAAAAAACTCAAATCTTGTTAACTCCACAAAACTGGAACTATTCCTGAAGAATTATTTATGACTCCCAACTCCCAGTTTGGAGTTTGCATGTTCTCCCCGTGCTTGGTGGGATTTTCCTCTAGGTATTCCGGTTTCCTCCCACAGTCCAAAACCGTGCAGATTAGGCTAACTGGCGTTTTCAAATTACTCGTAGTGCGCGAGAGTGTTTTTGAATGTGTCCTGCGATGCGACCGGCAGCCCATGCAGTGCCCTGATCGACCCCGGTACAGAATAATCCGTATATATCGCCTTCCTTCAAAACCGCTGTGGTACTGTATGTAAACTTTACTTTGATAAAAAAAAATATATAAAAAAAATCAGTTCCACTTTACACCCGTTACTGCTTGCGTCTATTTTCAGCTGTCAGTCATATTTAATCTTTAAATATTCTAATAATCTGTCATCTTGTATGAGTTTTCGAAACGTTTATGAAAAAAAAATTTCCATCATTTAAACATTCAGCCATTAAAATGATCAAATATTTCTTGTGATACTTTGAGGTAAAATATAAGCCGAATACATCTTTTAATGGTCGTGTGAAAATTTGTAGAAAAGATCATCCCCAAGCCGAACCAAATGAGCACGACTATAGTCTAAAGGTCGATTTGTTTGGCTGAAAAAAAAAAAGTTTTTTTTTGACTGAAAGTTTTTTTGATGCTTGCCTTTCATTGTCCAACATTTTAAAAAAATGTTGATTTGTTTTCATATTTTCATTCTTTTGAGCGGCAATTCATGTTTCATTCTTTTGAGCGGCAATTCACACCGATTCCAAAATCTAAAAAACATTGTTTGCATTTGAGGTAGTAAAATGTGCATGTTCCTCTACAATCCTGCAGGTGGCGCATAAATTTTTCACACAGGAGCAAGTTATTTGCTGTTTAAAGGTGTAACAAAATCTTTAATATATATATCATTATGTATCATATAATGATATATATATCATTATGTATCAGCATATTTATAAAAATGTGATACTTACAGAATCTAAATACAGATCGAATCAGCACATGGGTATCGTGATATCGTATCAGGAGGTCCCTGGTTATTCTAAACCTGTGTGTATTTAGAGTAAAAAATATATTACAATTTTTAATATTCAGACTTCAGAACACAAATGAAAGACGACACACCCAAAGAAAGATAGAGCTTCTTTTAATAGTTAGTAGTATACTTAATGCTTTGACATTTAAAAAAAAGAAAGGAAAAAAAAAAGTAAAAACTACAAGAAAAGCTACTCGTCAGTAGTTGTGGGACATCGGCGTTAAGAGCACAATGGAGGAAGTGCATCAAGTAACAAGGAAAGGAAACAAGAGGCTGTAAGGGAACAGGTTGTGTACTGGTTTGTTCCTCACACAGTTTACATGCTACAGAGTGAGACAGCACGGTACGAATGGCTATCATAGTGACTCAGCGCTTCACTGCTGGAACGGTGTACTATGGGTAGCTGATCACGTCAGTATAGCATTCATTCCAATAGGACTCTGCTCATATTTCTGCTATTCATTTATTCATTCATTCATATCCTGAGGGTTAAAGGTCATGCTGGCTTGAGTAATAAACCAGGACCTTCCTAAATAACGTACGGCTTTAACAGACTGCTGTCGTTCTTGTTGCGTATTTTCTGTGCCATATAAAAGAAGACAAAAACAATAATAAAAAAAAATTCATAAAATAAAACTCATTGTCACAATGCTTTAATATTGTCTTCTAGTGCTTTGAGAAACAACAGTTAAACACTATAGGTACATATCTTACAACTTTAATGGAGCTGATCGGGCAGCAAAGTGGTAGAAAAAAAAAAAAAAGAAAAACGGCCGAGATGCGAATTAGCTTCAACGAGATGATCACGTACACCAGTAAAACACACCCCAAGCTAAATGTTCCACTTTGAAGCATACGCGTGGACGTCGTACGTGGTCCGGCATGGTTCGTCTGGACATTCAAGAGGAAATGTTTACAAATGAGCTTCTCGCGTTTTTTGTTTTTTTTTTTAAATACATTTTTTTCATTAACAAAAATAGACACGGCTCAACCAGCCTTAGTATTCCCTTTTAAAAAAAGAAAGCGCTTATATACAAGTGTCACAGGACGTCCTGAAGTGTTACAAAGTTCTTTCAACAGGGGACGTGTGTAGTGTGGGTACGGAGGAGGTATAGACGAACGAGACGTACATAAGAGTGTGTGCAGAGCCTGTTTTTACAATAAAGCATCATGGTGTTCGGATCATGCCGAGGATTAGAGAAGGGACTCGGTGTGGTGCTCGTGATGATCTTCGTGCCGTGATGCTTTCAGGCTCAACAGGAAAAACAAGGACAGGGAAAAAAAAAAACACACACACACACACACAGAAAAGGAGTGAACAGAAAAGTAAAGGGTCATACGGGTCATAATCCTCCATTTGTACATCACTCCGTGTCAAGCCGGGGAAACGAATATCCATGTTACCAAGCAACCCCAACAAGGAAGTTTAGAAATATTAGTATCACTACATACTGCTGGCCGGGTGGGTGCCAATACTATTAATCTTATATAAGGCGTCTACAGTGAGAGATTGTGCTGCATCAGCATTACTGAGCAAGGGGGTTCACACGACTCTGTTTTTGCCCATGGGGTAGTTGGCTGGGTCACATGACTTACGACAATCTTGTTTTTGGTAAGATTACAAGAAAACGATGGCCAGCGTTCTTCTCTCTCTCTCTCTCACACTGATGACTGATCCCATACCTGTACACACACACACACACACACACACACACACACACACACACACACACACACACACATCAGTTGGAAAGTAAGTAAGCAAACAAAGCTGTATTATTTCACATTTATTAAAACTGTTATTTTACATAATATCAAAACCTTATTTACAATAAATTCCTTTAATGTATGATTCTTGAAGTCTGTTTAGTGCTACCTTGTTGACGCCGTTGATTGGTGTGCGGGACGACCCTGTGTGCAACCTCTCAAATGCACGGCCGGGTGACCTTTCCCTCCTCAGCTCCATCACTCGGCCGGGCGAACGCTCCAGTCGGGTATCCATGCCCCTGTCCACCAGGCGGCCCGGGGACTTCTCCCTCTCCAGGGGTCCGGAGGGAGACGCGTCTCTGCGGAACTCGGTCCGAGCCTCGCGGTAACGGCGTGGTGTGGCCACCTGCTGCATGCTGTCCTGAGGCACGGGGCCCGAGGCCAGACGCTTGGAGATGTGCTCGTTGTAGGTGGGTGGGCCACGCTTGTTTGGGCTGCGAGGGTGGTGCAGGGGAAGACGAGCGTTAAACAATCACTCAGTGATGTGATGTTAACTTATTCAAAGGGTTTTCAAAATCTATTGATCTAGACAAGGAGTGAAAGAATGAATTGATCAAATGAATACAGGTCAGTCTTTGCAGCACATCACAAGTTACTGGTCTGTTTTAAGAGAATGCACTGCACACTGACATAATGGAAAACATTCACAACAGAGCAAAGGAGCGTGGTAGTGAGGGGAATCGATCATTCACATCACAAACATACAGCAGACTCCTTTATGTTTCCCAACTTCCCATAATCCACCTCTGTGTCCTTTATAAAAATCAGAACTCCTTTTAAAAATCTCTTACCCCTTTTCACTGATGATCAAAACCTCCTCTCGACAGCAATGTCATCACACTACTCTGAATGAATAATGATGTACTAAACAAAGCATTATGAGCATCTGTTCAGCACTAATATCACTGATGTGTGAGTGTGGAAAAAAAACAGCAACTTAAAACCCTACAATGACTCAATGTGCAACAGGCTGAAGTACCAACAGGTGGCAGTACTGTCATGAGAGATAAATCCTTTCTTTATTCATATTACAGTTAATCACTGCTGATAACATTTTCACATTTAAATAAAATAAACATAAAAAAAAAGTAAACAGCCTCCTCACTCCTTGGAGCAAATAAAAAAAGCGCTCTTCCTCCTGTAAAGAAGTGAATGCATGGTGAGTGTCACAGGCAAGCAGCGTGATTAAATACACACTCTAAACATCTATCGCCTCTAATATATTACTGCAATTACACATCGAGAGAACAACACCGAGTGATGTGTTACAGCAGTATAAGCACAAACCCAGGTAACATCCACTGATCCGCGCTTTTCACCACACACACACAAACACAGCGCTGGTGTAATCTTTTAAAGAAATGAGAAAGAAGCCAGTTTGTCTGCTTTTAACTCTTTAGTCATTGACCAAGTAGATTTATTACAATTTGCATCATCGATGTAACTGGAACGGAAATGTTACCAATACCAGTATTACCACACTATTACACCAATCTTGCCATCTTTATGTTAAATCCTGCATTCACACTACCAGGCATCAAAGTGACACGGTTAGCTCAGGACACAGAGACAACGAGTAACGTTTGAGGGGAAATTTTCTCAGTTCAGGCAAATTAGATAGAAAGCCAAGGAAATTCTGTCGTCTCTGCACCTCTACTCTCAACTTTCCCGCATTTAGTTCCATCCATCGTTCACCCACACTTGCATGCAAAGATGAAAGAAAAGCCACAGTCTCGTATTTCGAATGTAGTCTTGAGGAGTAGATCTCCAGGCTCTCATTTTCGGCAAGTTGTTTTTGACTTAACGGACAAAAAAAACATTCCTCAGTTAGGTACAGGTTCTTAAGGAATGAATGGGAATCAAAACTTGCCGAAAATGAGAGCCAGAAAAGTACTTCAGAAAGCAGACAAACCTATGAATCAGTCAAGCATTAAAAAAACAAACAAACATCTAAACAGTAAGAAACCGGTGCAGATGACCGATGATCAGGACGGTGATTAGTACACTGATGATGCCCGAACAAAAAAAACAAAAGTGTACAAAATTTCTATTTTATTTTGCACATTGCACTTTTTCCCCATATTTTCCATATCTGTACAGCCATTATTCTCTATATTTTGTACAGGTAAGTTTTTAAAATATATTTTTATATAGTGTATATTTTCTGTTTTGTTCTTCTATATTTTTTTCTTATTCTATTCTATAAATAATTTCTTATTGATAATCTTGATTTTAAGGTCACAAGCGGTCGTATAAGCATTTCACTGCATATCGTACTGCGCAAGACTGTGTATGTGGCAAAGAAAATTAGAATTTTGAACGCTGAGTGGTTGGAACAGAAGAGAGGGGAAATGAGGTTGCTGCTGAGGTTGTTACATCAACATCCAGCTGCCAAATTGTATCTTTGGAGTCTGTCGCAGTCAAACATTTGTTCCCATTTCTTTAATTTAATCCACATCAGTTAATTTAATATGAAAAATGAGGGGGGGTTCAAGACTTTTGCACAGTACTGTATAGTTTAAGCGATAGTAACACAGTGGTGTCGTTTCATATTATTAACTTGCTAGTGTGAATGCAGGATTGCTTTCACGGTGGTCAGGCAACTAACTTGCTTATTTGGTCATCATGGTGACACAACGACTTCATCACCAAGCCTTTGACACGATCATTGTTCTGATGTTTCGGTTCTGTAACACGAACTGATTTTTCCTAGAGCTGGACGATTTTGTGCTGGAGATGCATGTAACAGTAAATATCTTGTTGATGGAAAATGGTTAGCAATTACACAGATATTTAGATATCTGATATCCAGCTTACCTGCGGGTGGAGCCGTTTCTCTGAGGCTCAGAGGCGGGACTCTCCTGCACCAGGTTTCCCTTGCAACAGATGACCCTCAGCTTGTTCTGGTAAGACGAGGCCAGGTATACAGCGCCGGATGAGATGGCGGGACCCAGGTACCGTGGACTAGGGATGTCCAGATGAGCGTAGGCGTGGGGCCTGTTTTTTTTTTTTTTTTTTTTTTAATACACAGAAAACAATTAATTATTAATGATCTGAGTGCGTTAAGGTATATATTATGTGCATTAAGTATAACAGAGATGATATAAGGTGACGTCCTACCCTAGCGCAGAATGGCTCTGAACCTCAATCACATCCAGAGAGTTGAAGTAAGTGACGAACAAGTACGGCTCTCTGTAGGCTGCAGTGTGCACAGATGTTAAGAAATGATGTCACTAGTAAAGCTGCTGATGAGTCAGGAAGCACGCACGACTTACCGAAGGACAGAGGCAGTCGGCTCCATTTGATATCGTCGCTGCGACTCCGGCGGCCGTACGCATCCACAAACACTCCGAACTCTGCAAAGAATCACACAAAGAATAGTGTTACACATGGTTGTCAATATTCCGACGCATACTTTTGACACGATGAACGTTTAGAGCAAGCGCACCTAATTTAATCTTTATGTTATTAATAATTCTGTTTGAAGCACTTGAGTAAACAAGATAAGCTAATCGTCTCTGTGTTAAAGCAGGCATTTCTTTTCCACATTTGCTGATGGAACGTAAAACCGATCCTCAGCATTCGACAGGAAATCATAGTTTCAAAATAAAAAACGGGACCATCTTCCAATTATGTGAGGAGAAAATAATATCTATTACAAAATAGCTTTTTATCCGAGTTCAACTGCTCTCGGGTTGTTATAACTTAAGGAACGACAGTCAAAAAATTTTCTACCTAGAATATACTACTGTTTTTTTTTTACTGTCATAAAAAAAAGAAGAAGAAAAAAAAAAGAAAATCCATCAGTGCTTATGGCAGCATACTGATTAAAATTTTGGCCCGTTTATTAAACAAAATTTAAGTACAAACAGAGCTGTGGGATATCTGGTCCTCACATAGGGAAGAACACAAGAGCACGCACGCACGCACGCACGCACGCACGCACGCACGCACGCACTCACGCACTCACGCACTCACGCACTCACGCACTCACGCACTCACGCACTCACGCACTCACGCACTCACACACACACACACACACACACACACACACACACACACACACACACACACACACACACACACACACACACACTCTGCGTACCGTGGAAGCAGAGCAGGTACTCATCCTTCTGTGGGGCGCACGACACCTGGATGATGGAGATGGGGAAGCTGTGCGAGGAGGCGGCGAACACGGCCGAGGCCAGAGTCACATCATTTTTATCCAGGAATTCTGCATGACACACACACACCTTAATCAAAACTGCATTACACACCCCATTAAACCTGGAGCCAGGCGAAAAAAAAAAATGGATGTGTGAGTGAGTGTGTAAGCCGTACCCTCCAGCACATACTGCTTCATCTCGATCTCGTAGAACTTGTTTGTGCCGATGATGATGCTGTAACCTGTGAAGTGAATGCAGCTGCAGGGCTCGGAGGTCTCGATCTCCTGAGAGAGAAAGAGAGAAAGAGATGATGGGGAGAGAAGACAGAAAGACAAAAAAAAGACAGAGTAATGCAAGACAGACAAAAGAACAAAGAGAGAACAAAAAGAAAAGTAATAAAGAAAGAACAAAAACAGAAAGAGAGACAGAAGGTAAGGGAAGGTGAGCAAGCGACAGACAGACAGAGAGACAGACAGAAGTGTCAGAATGAAATTCCTGCAGCAGATGCAGTGATGATGAAGTGATGTAGTAGTGGTGTAGAGGCATGTGATTAGTGCTGAGTTTGCAGACTCACCTTCCTGATGCAGAACTTGCTGAGGCTTTCATTGTAGCGCAGGATGGTGATCTTATTGGGCATTGCAGCACAGATACACATCCCATTCTCAATCTGCAGAACACACAGACATTGATGAATTACTCACTGCATCAATGAAACCCCTGTAAAAGACACTTGAACGTTTAGAAGCTTTGCACTATTCGGCCATATGCTTCAGATCTGCTGGATAGAGAATCTGTTTGAAAATGCCAGAACAGCCCTTTAATATATATATATATATATATATATATATATATATATTTTTTTTTTTTTTTTTCATTCGCCAACTGATATACTGTACAATCCAAGCCCCGGGTCCACACCTTGCCAGAGGCAAAGAGATGACATCCCTTCACTGCCTCAAAGATGTAAGGACAGAGCTCAGGCTGGGCAGGCAGGTGAGACTGAGACAGAGACTGCTTCACTCGTTTAATCTCCACCAGACACAAAGCTCGCTCTTCTCCTGCACAACACACACACAATCAAAATGTGGTTAGATATAAATACTTAAATTACCACATCTTTCCAGAAAAAAAAAATGCAGTTGTGAAGAACAAAAGCATGCAAGCAGTAACAAATATAGGACGTTCAGAAAGCTTAAAGGTAAAAGATATTTATTATATGATATTATCTATTTAATAAAAAGGTGGTGTTATATATTTATTCCTCTTAGGTAGTTTCTCAGAGTAAAACCCATTTTATTTACAAATAGAATCCCACTGAAAATGAGTCAACAGCTACCAGCCGGAGGGGGGCGGGCGGAAGGGCGAAGGCTTTCCCATGCACCGTCTGAGACACGTGACACAAGCATCTTTTCGAACTGCCCACGCATGGTTAGTGGGTGGGAGGAAAGCGCTATCTGCGTGAGCGGATTGGTTGGTGAGGCTTGCTGTGAAAGTGCGAGTATGCTTCCTCTGCTTCACTCAGAGCTTGACCGACCTGCTCCCCAGTCTCTCAGCTACAGATGCAAACACTTTCTGTCGCACTACTCAGGAGCGTGTGCACGATCGGCACAGAATCAGCTACTGTATATGTAGTTTAAGTTAGTAAGACATTACGGTGAATGTTATAGGTAAAAAAAAAAACTGAAAGCACAAAGTCGTCTACCCCTTGGACACATAAGTCAAAAGTTTGAACATAAGTTTGGATTTACTTTTGAGAATTCTAAAAATACTGGATTTTTTTAAAACTATAAAACAACACATATGGCATTAGGTAATTAAGTAACAACAACAGTCAGTTGGTATTTTAAGACACTAAGGTCAGCTCTTCTGCATTAGTTCTTACAAGAACAGTATTGTTAAGTACATTTGCAAAACCCATCAAGCAACAAATCACCAATTAACAAACAGCACCTGAGATTAGAGAAATTAAGGCATTACAGAGCACATGTAGCAAACACATCTCAATAACAACTTTTCAAAGGAGATTACTACATATTTTTGATGCCTTGTCTTGTTTTACAATGTAGAAAGAAATAATAATCAAGAAAACAGATGGAATTTAAAGAAGAAAACTAAGCAACATCCTCAGCCCAATCAGAATGAAGAACTCAACAGCACTTGTGTTAGTATAGCGCTGCGGTAGTATAGGAAATACCCAGCGATTTATGTACAAGGAGTATATTTGTGTGTACTGACCTGTGATCATGAGCAATTTGTCGAGCTCTTTGAGAATCTGGATTTGGAAGACTGAGGTCAGGCCCGGGACGTGAGTCAGAGAGTTCTTTATCACATTCAGAGCGTACAGACCCTCTTCTGAACCCACCATTACAATCTGGAAAACAGAAATACACCAAGTGACGAGATCGGCAGTTTTGACATTTACACAGCGCATTAAGTAATTACACAACGGGTTTTGCAGAATGCACTGAACCAAATGTCAAACATGCACAAGTTTCTACAGAACGCTTACAAGGTATTAGGTCAGGGGTGGCAATATTTTTGGATCTGTCCAATATGAAAAGATTGTGGAACTTTAATGAAATACCTGATCAGTCAGCGGTAAAGTACAGTTGATATCCAACCGGTCATCACCTTCCAGCTTCAACAAAGAATTCCCGAGCAGTTTCTGAATACGAGACAGAAAAGGAGATATGGATAAAGAACGTCTATTAATGTGTCTCCTTGGACGAGAGCTATAATGACAGGACGACGCACCCTGGTTTTTTTCCAACACATACATACTTCCAATGACAGCGTACCAGCATGACAACAGAGGATTTTGCTTTGAAGTCAGCAGGGTTCAAGCATTAAGCAGATTCGTTCCCTGAGAGGGGAAGGATCGAGGCATTCATGGGATGAAAGTGCAACCGAAATACTTGCACACACAGACATATACAAGAAACATGCTGAGCTGCAAACAACTGTAGCACACACGTATGCTCCATGTTTTGGCAAGACTGGGATGGTTTAATTCATAGGTGTCAATCTCACAGATTGCAAGCCTAAAAAGTAACACTGAAACAAGCTATGACACACTACCCAGCATTAGTATTAACATAATCTAACAACTAAACCCTTATTCTGGAAAAAGAATAAGTCTATTTTCTCCCAAAGTCAGCATAGCTACAAATAGACTGGCTGTGAGTACTGAAAGGCTACGTCATTTCGCTTGTAGTAGAAGCGGGTGTCATTTCATAATAAAGATGATGTGACATTTATAAAAGAGTACAATTCACGTCACCCTTATGAGACGAAGCTAAAATTGGGGAAACTGACGTACAACCAGGAACAGCTTGCCTAAATAGTTGGAGAATGGCATTTTGAACACAGCAGGACTGTTTCATGAGAAACTGTCTTTCAAATTGGAAAACAGATGGATCCTTTTTAAACTATTAATATTTAATTAAGAGACAAGCTGCACTATTTTGTTATTGAAGTTAATGTATAGTATTTTATACAATATTATTGTTTTAGTATTTTAAGAGTTACTTCCGACCAAGTAATCTGACTGGCGAGAGGCATTACAAGAATGGTCACACGAAGCATTGGGACATTTAACTCCCAGTCACAGGTGATCTAACAATCTAAAATTACTGTCGGCCACGTAAGCTGATTCACATCTCATAACGTTTTTGACATCTAAAACAACAACAACTAGCTTCTAATACAATGCTGAATCCCTCTCTAAACACTGGTTTGTGGAACAAGGGATTGTACATGGCACTGTACATACCTAATTGTTATTCTACCACGCAACCCCAGACATATAAAGATAAACTAGATTTACAGCACTGTCCACCACCTCCTATGGTTTATTTGCCTCACCTTTTGGCTACATGGTCCCAATAACAATATAAAACTACTTTCACTCTTCATAATTACACGCAGCGATTTAAGCTGTCTTTGCAAAGTGTCGGTCACCAGCTCGGCGCTAGTCAGCTAGTTGCGGAAAGATACGTGTTGGCAGAGCAGAAAAACTAAATGAATAAACAAACTAATAAAAAAATAATCTAATAAAAAAATAATCTGTTGAAAATAATGGTGTTTTTTGAACTGATGTATACAAACATCACCACACTTGAGGTCATGAGGCAATGCTGATATTCAGTACAACAGCACTACCATGTCCCCTCTCCTTAAAAAACATCTGATTAAGAAGTAGTTTATAGTGGGGAAATAAGTTTTTAATCCTCTCAACAGTATCAGCTTCATCACCTAAGGTAAACGTCATTACTGGCATTTAAACACAAGTCTCATCATCTCTTCACTCCACTGCCCATGCTACACTAGCATCGGTGGGGAAAAAAGTGCTGAGTCATTCTATCAGTTCTGCTCTGTTGACTAAGGTTCTTGTCATTAATGTCTTAACATTAGGTCATTTTAAACCTTGTCATCTGTACACTCTAATTTGTTTTGATGATGATCTGATGGTGACATTTTGACAGCTGGTATGTGACTACAAACTCAACAGAGTAGGCTTATGTCAGTTTTGCCAAGACATGTAAATATCCAAGAACTTGCTCAAACTGTGAGGAAAACACATTTATCCAGGCAGACTGACTGTTTCTCTTCAACTCTGCCTGATAAACTGCTTACACAATGATCTTTGTGGACCAAAGCGAGGTTAGAAATCATCCTAAATAAAATAATCTCCACATCATTTCAATAAAATGCATTTCGGGTTTCTCTGAAGAATATATAAAATAAAATATATTCTTGGCAGGAAAAAAAAAAAAGTCATTTTGGCCAAAATGTGTTCGATCATTGATTATTTTTCATCTGCGGTATCATGTTTTAGCAGATTGCTAAAAACAAATTGCCCTACAGTGAATACATTTAAACAGCTTATCATTTAGAAAAGCCCTCTCCTGCTCTTTAAGACCTGAAAAGATTGTTGTAAAAACTATTACATAGCCAACTACTATTAAATTAAAGATCTTATGTAGACGTTTGTTTATGGACATTTAAGGACAAACAAAAATGGCAACATGACCGCGGGGAGGCACTGAGTTTGACACCCCGGCTTTACTGTTTGAAGCTGTGAATGTGTCTCAGATGAGTATTTGCTTGAGCACGTAGAAGAAAATGAGCAGGGCACAATCCAAGCAGCAGGCAAACGCAAATAAGCTGGAGGCCTGAAAAGGGTTTACCTGTACTAGTGGAGAGAGAGGCTTCTGTCGTTTAGCTACACCTGCCTACAGTGGCGATCATACAACACACACGTTACAGATCACAAGTTAGATCGGATTGGATTAGGAACACACAAAGTGATGAATTAGAGGTTATAACTGGAACTAATCACACAGTGTCAGTGGTGTGACTGAAAACAATGCAGTGTTAATTATGTACATTAAGGGGGCTTTCCCACAATCCCAAATTTCTCAAGGTGATCTCAAGATAATAGAGAGATCATCAGGAAGTTCATCAGAGTTCAGAACAATGTGTTAAACTTTTAAATAGTCCACTCCACCAGATTCCAAATCTCTGGATAAGTTCAACCCTATGCAGTATGACCTAGTAGATGCAGACAGACTACACTGCTAAAGGTGAACTTCATTCACTGTCGGAAGTTTATGACAGGTTCGCAGATTCTGTAGTCACAGCGATCCCGAACACAGTTTTCAAAATAATAACGGTAATAACAGGTAGAGAAGTCATAGCAGTTTTTCTGACAATTGACAGTAAATCACTCAAAAGTGTAGTCAGTATTTCCTAACAGTTGATAAATAAATCGTGATATTTGAAATTCTTAGAACGTTATTGACAATTCAGAAGTTTGTCACCGTTAATAGCTTGGTCGTATATAATTCGGTACATCTTAACATTTTGTAGCCAAATCGTAATGATTTAAGGCATGTGATGTTACGAGTTGAGCTGATCAAAAAGCATCAAGGATTTCAATTCTGCATGCTCTAACAAAAAGTTTGGAATGTGGGACAGCCCCATATGTCACAGGTGTAGAATTTCATGCTTTGGAGGTGTTAATATGTGCAGTTTAACACCATCCAAATTTAGGATGCTTGTGTTATTCTCCCTCCTCCTTCCCAAAATAATTAATGGGTTTCAGTGAACTCAAGGGTGGTTTGAAAATTCAATCCTGTCTGGATGAACATCTATGCAGCTCTGCAAGCAGTTGTTGCATTTTTAAAAAATAAAAAGAAACCCATAATAAGAACAACAATTTTAAATATATGTATATAAAAATAGCAACAGTTCAGTGTTACGTAAATAACGTATGATATTACTGCGTAACCTAAACATGCATGTTGAAAGTAAAAGAAGCGAAATTTGAGTTTTAATATACAAGATACATACAAAGATTATATAACAGATTTCAACTTTAAAATGTATAATGGGGCTATAATAATTATAAAAGCCTACTTACTGCATCAGACTCAGATTTTTCACGGGAGCTCCTACTGCCAGCCACCACTGACTCCAAAACAGCCACCCAGCGCTGTTTATCAGGGAAACTGGGAGCCATGAAGTAGAGCGACTGACCTGGCCAACATGTTGTGTGCGGATGAGACTCGAGCTTGAGCACATATGGTATATCTGGAGACACACACAGACAATGTTTGAATATTTCCTTTTTGAGAGTTGTGAGTGAGTAAACAAATTACTATTCTATCTGTTGTTGGCTATTTGTCGTAGTCAAAATGCTTTCTAGTTAAAGAACCTATTTCCTGCATTGTAGTCAGACTACATAGGTAACTAAACAAGAATGTTACAAGTACAGTTACTTGTCAGCTGACTGTGATATCAGTGTTGCTATGGTTGCAAAATCATCTGCTCTTCTTTTTTTCTCTTTTCGTTTTTTTCAGATGGATTAACACTCATTTCATTATACATCTCAGCAGTTAAGGGCTCACAACAGCTTTTTGGTGCCGGGGTTTAAACCTATGACCTAACCTCTTAACCAGTGAGATACCTTTGCCTCATATGTTAGCATATCAAACTGAAATAAAAACAAGACAACGTCTTAAAAAATGTGTGCTCAGACCCAAACCTGATTTTGCAGTGTTGATGAGCTCAGAAGCTCCCACAGCTCCATGTACTGTCACCTCACCATCAGGCAAACACAGTTCAAACTCCTCCTGTGGCTTCACGGAATCTGAAATACACACAGATTCAAACTACATTGGATCATTTGATCCACATGATCTGACCCAGGATTTATGCCGGACACCCTTCCTGTTGCAACCCTCCCATTTTCTAATCGAGCCTGGGCATAGAACTACATGTAGTGGCTGAGGTGTATGGGGAAAAGGGTTAAGGTTCTTGTCCAAGGACCCAACAGTGGTGACACAGTAGACACAGTAGACACCTGACCCTCTGATCATCAGCCTAGTGGCTCAACCGCTTGAGCCATGACTGACCCTCACAACCAAATAGCTATTACTTTTCACCGACCTGATTTTTTTTTTTACTTTATTACATGTAATGTATATTTCCAAGAAGTCACGGTTAGTTTGTTTTAAGCTCTATGATCACAGCCTATGTAGTTAGACACTGAAAATGGCAATCACACAAAAGGTCGCTGGAGGCAATTTTACCTAACGAGCTCAGCTGGAACAATTGCTAATCAGCTCAAAGGCTAATCACGTTGACTTTTAGATAATAAGGAATATAAAAATAACAGAGTATGCTGATATAGGAAAACAGTCAACAATAGGCTCAATTAAACCCCAAAGTGTTTTATTCCTCTTGTATACTAAAACAATTATCCAGCTATGACAATTTTTTACATTTATTCAAGAATATTTTTCATTTACAATGCAGTTGCATTTAACCTTCTCCAAACCTGAACTCTAATGTTGTGCACCTTGTAATTTCGCCTCACTGTTTCTGTTTATTAGCACCTAATAACTATTGAACTTCATCAAATGACTTTAAACAGGAACACGTCTGGCAAAGTACTAATACCAATGATTCTCATATAAGGAATCTTACAAGGATACACACAAAGTTTTGGGAGAAAATGTCCCTATATCTGGATAGTAGAATTGAATGAGGTTAATGTTGCAGAATGTCCATTAAATAGTTATTTTATCGCATTGTCTTAAATTTAATAAGACAAACAATTCAGTTTGGTTGTCTACCATCCTGAAGAGTCTTGACACTAAACATCAGATAAACTTCTCCTAACAGTTTCACTATATCAATCATTCTTATAATTTCTGGTTAATCTGTTTGTTATTTGACGTATAGCAGAACTGTGTCATATACTGTAAAAACCTTTCATTTAGACCGGAACGGTGCAGTTTTATCTTGAGACTAAGTACAGTCCCTGCTGGAATGCTGCAGGCAGACAGAATGAAACATTGCTGCTTGTAACAATGAGCAATGTAGTTTCATAAGCCTGCTATCATGAATGAAGTTGAACTTTCCAAATTATTTATTAAAAATTGGTATGTCTGTTTATCTGACTGCATTCAATCGACAATTTATTCTACATTTTCTCTTCATCACCTTTGCATTCTGACATTTTTTATATAATATAGTAATTATTTCGCAATGCAATCTGTGACCTTAAACAATGCTAAAATCAGTCAGTCATACAGGAGACTACATGCTTACCTTCAGGACACCTGTTAATGCTCACAGCAGTGGTATTTATTTCATTAGCATATCTGCACACTGAGTGCATACACATACACTCATGATGAAATGCAGCATAAACACATAATTTACACATACATCGACATTGTTACACACCTTCTCTGGGTTCTGACTCGTAGATAGAGACTTTAGTTCCATCCAGAACTACGTACTTGCTCTCCCAGCCCTGCTGACCGCGTTTCCCATTCCTGCAGAGCGAACACAGTGAATATTAAGGAGAATGATTTCATATACAGCAATGTGTGTTATGCAAGTGTATTGTACTAGAAAACATCTAATGTCTGTTCTCTTTTGCAGCTGGATTGGTGCATTGTGGACATTCACTGCATTGATGCAAAGTTCAATTTAACTAGAATGCACAATATACCGCTATCAACCATAGCATTTATTCTTAATTATATATTTAAGAATATTCACATTATTCTTAATTATATAAAAAGTCAATGAATGCCACGACAGAAAGGCACCAGAACCCCACAGCCCAGCACACAAAAGGTCCAGCAAGCAAAGAGCCCAAACCCGTACACCCAGCCTCCAAACTCCCCAAATCCCAATCCAATAGAGCACCCACTGGATGCACCAGCCAAAAAAGTCCAAACCATGCAGGACTGCCCAGCCAGAAGGATACACTGCCAACGTCCTAGCCAGACACCACAGCACACCCCCAGAGGCCATGCAGAGCCATCCACTGAGGGGTCACAGCCACCTCGATGGCACAAGGCAAAGCTAGGTTGTTTTAATGTTAATTGTTTAATGTTATGGCTGATCAATGTATAATTAAACAAAAATAAATAAATAAATAAATAAAACCGCTCAAACAGATCAAAGGTTCCATTTAAACTATAGAATATAGACATTGCACCATTACCAGTTCATTTGCCCCTACTGTACAGTACTTGTGTTGCTCCCACCTGGGCTGTTTCATCCAGCCTTCCAGGCGTACATGTCCAGAGGCTTCTTTGACTTGCAGGGCTGGCGAGTTGGCCTTTTCCCTGCACAGAGCCTCAGAGAAGTGGGTGGCGTACTCAGGAGGCAGACCACATGTAGCAGGAAGGCAGGGGGAGCACTTAGGATGGCAAAGAGTATGACATTCTGAGAAAGACAGAGAGAGAGAATGGCCAGAAATATAGAGATTGAGAGAGAGAGCAAGAGAGAAAGAAAAAAAATGATATACAAAGTATTGTGTAAGGCATAAAACTTGAAAGGCTGTTCTAAGAAAATAATCAATAATTTCATTCCAAGACTTATAATTGGTAATGTTTTGAATATATTGACATGTACTTTGAATCCATTTGTAGTGACTTGTTGCTGAATGCATGAGCCAAAGGCTGCTCATGTTATCACCTTATAGAGGTAGGCAATCGTTCCCTTAAAAAACCTGAAGACACGTTCCAATGAAACTTATGCTAACTAGAATGCTAATAGAATATCTTCTCACAGAAAAACGTAATAATATCAGTTATTGTCTACCATGAAGGCTCTACCATTTGAGTCTACCCTTGGTGCAACTCAAACAACTGTCCAGGCTGTGCTAATCATAATAAATTAATCCACATCATCTGACCAAGCAGAATCAAGAACGATGATATTAAATATACAGCTAATTATGTACTGTACCTTCATATTTATTAGCATTATCATAACATTTCCTGATCTTTTAACAGAAAAAAAAAACTTCTGTAACACTTGGTGAGAATACATTTTTATTAAGTACAGTAAGTGCAAAGTTAAAAGTGTACCCAGACATGTCGCAGCCTGTCTGCCAAAGTGCACAGTGTCCAAGCAGACTGCACATTTGGCGGCTCTCATGTTGAGTCCCACTGTAAAGCGGTGAGGAATGTTATGGTGCATCCTCTCCTTCACACGCCGCCCATACTCTGAAGATAAAGAAAATGTCAGTGAGAAAAAGAAAGTGAGTGAAAACTAAAGAAAGTGCATGCTGTACTAGAGGCAAATAAATAAACTCTGACTGATGATGAATCGACTGATTGGGATTAGCTATTAGCCAGAGCATGTGAAATGAGATACTGAGCATGTCATGGTAACGCTCTAACCAGAAGTGTGGCTGCATGCCTACCCCAGCTCAGAACTATAATAACTGAAACTCATGCAGACTTAATGATTTAAATCATTACTGCCGGTACTTTGCCTGACTTCCAAACCATGTCATCTAACATTACTGCCTTTATACATTCTTTGATGCACAAAATGCATTCTTATCCTGTTCATAAAGACATAATGATGCCACTTTCTTTGTTTTGTACTTCCTAAAGCACCTTTGGTTTAAATTAAATCGTCCTTTTACCTTCCTATCGCTAGAAGTGCAGCTAATATGCTCCGAAACCATTCAGCTTGTAAAGCCTGTGAATAATACATCCGCCAGTCACTTTATTAGCAACACATGTACACCTGCTCATCGATGTGATTATCCAATCAGGCAGACATGTGGCAGCATTGGTTATAACACCTGTTGTATAATACAGTAGCTGTCACATCAATCATCAGGATGGTGGATCTCTATGATCTTAAAGAGTTTTTGACCAAGGCATGATGGTTTGAGTGCTCCAGAAACTGATGAACTATCCACGCACAATGTTAACATACTCAAACATGCACTCTTTACAACTTCGTTACAAAGAAAACCATTTCAGAACACACAACGCACTAAACATTGAGGCAGGTGGACTATAACGTACGAGGACAATATCGACTTCCACTCCTGTCAGTCAAGAACAGGAATAACAAAAGTGGCTGGTGAGTGGATGTATAGCAAGAGCCTGAACAAAAGAAAAGGGAGACAAAAAGATTGAACTTGCTCTCTACACATGCAGAGATCCGTGCACTCCAGTAAAAATAAGTAGTGAAAGAAAAAAGGGGAGTAAGAGGGTGGAAGAAAAGGGAGAAGAAGGGAGATCGGAGAGGATTGAAGTCCTAAAAGCCACGTTAAATAAAAACTGGCAAAGCTATAAAAAAAAAAAAAATTAAAAAGAAGAAGAAGAAGAAGAAGAAGTGCAATCTTGAAGCCAGTGGCAAGGCACTGCATGCTTCATGGAAAGACAGAGTCTATTCTCGATTATTAGATCAAAGACAATCGAGAGCTTCGATGCAGAGAGAAACTGCGAGAAAGAGCATGAAAAGGTGCACTTAGTGAGAGACTCAAAGAATGGTGCAAGGCTTGGGCCAGAGAGAAGAAGGAGAGGAAAAAAAAAAAAACAGAGAGGCTTACTCCACTATGCACATACAGCAGCAAACTACTCCACCTCTTCAAGTTCTAGACAATTAATGCGAATGATATAAGGAATTCATACACTGGAGAAAATCTGAGCCTGCTTTGTTCAGTAAATATGTCATAAGCATGTTCATAAAAGGTCAACAGTTGTGATGAGGATTCATTATGAATCATTTATATTAAACCACTCCGGCCAGCAGCACAAAAAGATCTCTTAGTTCAATCATAAGAGTAAGAAACAAGAATACCTAGCTATCCATAATATTAAGGTTTTAGGTGGTAAAGTTTAAGATGTAATTTCCCACTCATTAATACGGTCAGATGCATAAACGTTTGGAACAAACAAGCCTTCATTCGGTGGGTTTGACAAAAGGGTTTGGCATTAACCATTCAGGAATGGGGTGTGTGTATAAATATAGCTATTATTCCTGAATGGTTAATGCCAAAGTTTGGTTAAACCTCTGGTCCTGACTTTGCTCACATCTCAAGTGTTAATTTTAAAATTTAATATGGTGGCGCGCAGAGGTCAAATGCCAAAAACCTTTTTCTTCTCTGTTCCAAAATGTATGGCCTTTTCTGTGGAATTGTGATGATATTGTTGAATAGTGAAATATCTTTTTACACTTAACATTTTTATATGGCAAGGTTGGTTGATGGAGTATTTACGAGTGTTTCATTTATAGTTTTTAATTGTATTAATCACATATTGATTTTAATTATTGTACTTCCTTAGCCTCCAAAAACAAACATTACTGGCTACACCATGGGTTAAACAGTGCCAAAAGTGATCTAAATCTAAAAGATAAATGTCGATATAACATTTAACAAAACAAT
Organism: Clarias macrocephalus; assembly: GCA_011419295.1. NCBI lineage: Eukaryota > Metazoa > Chordata > Actinopteri > Siluriformes > Clariidae > Clarias > Clarias macrocephalus. Next base: position 85,591 of record JAAGKR010002370.1, read on the forward strand.
GTTAATATTTATTTATTATAAAAACTTTCCTTTTGTGTTGGCATGACTTTTAAAAGAAAATGTGTTCACCTAATCTAATCAACACGCTATAATACACATGTTGCTCTAGTTGTATGCGATTTAAGGACTAAAATTTCATCTGTTAATATACTAAGGGTAATACTCCTAGAGAGAGGGAGTTACTATACAGTGCATAGCTTCATAAATCCACCCTACAAACTGTGTCTCATCATGGAGACAGATGAGTTGACAAGGAACAGCCTTCGGGGGAAGGAGGGAGAGACGAGAGAAAAAGCAGGAGAGATGGAGGTAAAGCGAGTGAGAGACTTACTTTCGAATGTAACCCTCCTCTTTTCTGAAAAGAGCAGAAGAGATAAGAGAAGACAAAAAGGTCTCAGGCTTCACAGAGACACAGAAAGAGAGGGAAGACAGCAACTGAGCACACGGGTAAGGTGAAAAGACGAACTATGTTCCTCAGAGGAAAGAGGACAAAGTAGGAGATGTGTGTATCGAGAGAGTTGAGGTGAGACAAATCAGAAAATGTCAAATTACTAAGAGTATTAAAAAAATACAAAGCACTCCTGATTAAAACTTCCTGTCTCGGATCAAGCGCAGTGGCTCACCCTCAGGAGTGGAGGTCTCCTTGCGTCGAGCCGAGCTGGCTGGGTTCAGCAAACTGCTCGCATTTGGCTGCCGTTCAGGAGACTTTACGATAGCCGACATAAGGAGCTGGTGACGGGCCGAGGCCGGGGTGGAGGGGGCCACGTGCTCCTGGGCCTTGAAGTGAGCCGCTGGAAAGAGTCCAAAGATGATCAGTCAAATTCTAATCAAACACACAGGCACAGGAATGAAATAGGATTTGGAGGTGAATCTAGACACAGACGATAAAATATATCATGCTGTAAAAATATATTACAATACGCTTGGTATGCTACCCATCATGTCTAAGGCTGTATGGACAAATTTCACTGTTAGAGCACTCTTTACATTTATGATCTCTTCTTAAAAACATTACCTTGTCTAAAAGGTCTGAATAAAAATACATTTATTTAAAAACAATTACATCTGGTGTACAATATTACACATCAACACCCAAATCCACAATGCTGTGGATGAATACTAAATGATATTTTAAAGGAAATGTAATACACAGAGCAGGTCTTATACTGTAAACACTGCTGTTATAGCCTATGTATTGAGCACATACTGTATAATAAATGGGAAGCCAAGAGGGATTCAGTCTGTCTTCTCTCCATGAGTGTGTGGGAGGAAGAAAAAAAAGCATTTAAAATGGCAGATGTTTACATCGTTCTGAAATCAACTAAGAAACTTAATATTAAACTAAATATCAGCAACATGGAGGAATAAAAAAATATTTAAAATGAAAAATATTAATATTTTCTATTTCAGTTGCTTTATTCAGAAAATAGGAAACATAAGAATGAATGCTGATTACAGTGCTTCTGTACATGAATCCTCCTGTGTAAACAAACATGGATTCAACACAAACAAAGGACATGTCTTGGGGAGGAGAAATGCATTAAAGAGAGAGAGAGAGAGAGAGAGAGAGAGAGAGAGAGAGAGAGAGAGAGAGAGAGAAAGACAGGCTAAATTAGTGAGTAAGAAAGAATAAAAGAAGAATATGAAATTAGGTTCCCTAATCACCATGCATATGCAAATCAGGTGTACTGCATGACCTAAAAACATAAATGATTTTGTACACTGCATTACACGAGTTCATTACACTAGCTAATTCATTTTCCACACAATTATTTTACTGTATCAAGCTCATGGACCAAACAATGCAGTGCATTATGGGTATTCTGAAATCACCTGGGTACATTCAGGGGTGTTTTGCAGCCTGGCTCCTTCACACTCATACCACTGAGATACTCATACAAACTAATCAGAATGTAATATCACCCCATGGCCCTGCCTTCACACACAACACATCTTTTTCTGTTCAAAGAAAACAAGTCCCTTGGAGCTCACCGTACAAATCAATATGGGAGTTATTTTCGGGTCAGTCATTTTCCCCCACTGCACCACTACACTGGGTTTCTCCTCACACCTACCGAATCCTATTTTAACCCCTGGGTACATTGATGTGCACTACAAAATGAGAGACACTTTAAATAGGTAAACACAGCTAGCATGAGCTCCTTACCCTCCTCTCGCAGGGAGCGCAGCTCTATCCTCATCTTTTGCAGGGCCTCCTCCAACTCAGTGCACCGCGCTCGCTCCTTCTCCAGTGCTGCCTTCATGTCGCTGTACTGCATAGGCACTGCTGGCTGAACCTGTGCAACGCCCGACGCCCCGTTACCGGCAGCAACCATCTCCTCTCGCCGGCGTCCAAAAATACCCTACGGAGACCATCGCATCATTCTCCTGTAAATTTCCTTTTATACACCAGAGGAAAAGTAGTCTCATCACTCGTCTTCCATATCGCTTAATCCTGTATACAGGGCCACGGGGGGGCCTGGAGTATCCCAGAAAATTTAAGGTACGAGGCGGGGTACACCCTGGACAGGGTGCCAATTAATCGCAGGGCACACACATACACATTCTCAGACACTACGGGCAATTTGGAAAGGACAATTAGACTAATCTGCAGGTCTTTGCACTGTGGGAGAAAACCGGAGTTCCCGGAGGAAACCCACCAAGCATGCAAAGAGGGGAATCGAACCTGGCCAGGAAATCAACCCTGACACTGAAGGTGCAGTGCTAATCACTAAGCCACCATGTCACCCCATAAATTAGTCCCTGAAACCTAAATAATTTCTCGCGCAAAACAATTATAAACGACTCAAACATTAAAACTGGTAAAGAAGGTTCCTTTTTGTTGACCAGCTTTAATGTTGGAGTCATTTATATATAAATATATTTTTAGATAAAAAAAATATATATTTTTTTTATTAAAATCACACCAAGGTTACATCTTATGAACTTTTTATGTAAGGGAAGATTAATCAAGCTTGATAATAAGCGCCGTTTTATCATTCTATTCCTCAAACCTTCTTTTTCTTGATTGGTTGGTCCATCTTGGCCTGAAGGAAGTCTATGAGTTTGGTCTGCTGAGAGATCGTGCCCTCCATCTTCACCTTCTCGTGAGAATACACTGCCTAGACAGGAGAAGAAGAAACGTGCACAGGGGAGATTTCTGAAAGCCGCTTTGTTTGAATCACTATACAGTCTGAAACTGCACACGAGAAGAGACAGCTTACTATTTGAAATACAGTAAATGGGATAAGCTGCAAGACGCCCTTTGATAAAAAAGAACTAATCTCCTTGTTGTTAAAGGTATAAGCAGTACAATCCTGGTGTATCATATTCGTATGCTGACATGTAAAGATAAAGTGCATTGCTGCAGTATCTCTGCAACAGTTCAGACATTATCATCATCATAATCTTTTAACTTTTCTCTTCACCCGAAAAGCAGCAAACAAACACCATATCAAACCTACTGACTCAATATGCTAGTAATGTTTGACCGAGGAACAACTAAAACTGGCCCAGTTGTGACAATAGGGCAGCTACATACATTCAGGGGCTGCTTTAATAGGATCACCTAGATACATACGATCATGCAGATTTACTTCAGGAGCTTCAGGAATGCTACAGAAAGCCAAATGTCCCACCTTTGCAACAGTGTTCAGCAGAAAAGCACAATATTGTACATTGAACACACTGGTTTGGTTGAGCATTATAAAAAGACCAGACGATGTTTTTGTCCCCCAATATTCAACTAAGGCATGCTATGTTGGAGTGTCAATTTTCTCCCAAGTGAAAACCATGTTGAACTTTTTGCACCCTTAAACACAACAAAGAACAGTTAACTTATAAGCTAAGCTGATCGCAAACATGATCATACACTGCCTGACCAAAAAAAGTCTCTCGCACACTCTAAGATTCCATTCAGTCACATTCAGCTGTGATTACAGCACACAATGTGGTGGCCAGTTCATGTGTGAAAATCTTTCCTAATGCTCCCAGAACTACTCTTTCACTATTTGAGTCCGGGAATATGCCTGTGCTATCAGAGAGAGATGTGATAACCTGAATATACTGAATCGTCACATAACATTGCTGAGCCTAGACCTGACAAACTGAAGCAATCCCAGATCATAACACTGTCTCCAGAGGCTTGTACAGTGGTCAACTATGCATCATCGGTGCATCCCTTCATGTGTGTATCTTTTACCCTGACACGCCCATCACTCTGGAATAGGGTTAATCTGACCTCATCAGACCACACGACTGCTTTCCATTGCTCCAATGTCCAATCTTCATGGTTTTTTGATTAGCCTCACTAGCAAATGGTTTTCTTATGGCCACACAGCTGTTTAGTCCCAATGCTGTGAGTTCTCATCACACTGTGTGCGTATGGAAATGTTTTTACTCTAAGTGATCTCCATTTCTAATTTTTTTTTTTCCCCGACCACATTTATTCCACAAAGATGGCGTTGGATAGTTCAGCACTATCCTTCCAGGTTTTGAAAATGTGTTGAAGATTCCTTAAGAAATATCTAGCAATTTAAAATATCCTTAATTGTTTTCTTTGCTTGATGCAGCCCAATGATTTGACCAGGCAGTGTATTACATAAACACTGACATTTATTTTCTTTGGATCAACAGGGTGTCTATTATTTTTATTTACTGTAAATAACATAGAACCTTCATGTTGGTAACCTACAGCATCATAAGGACAATTCCTAAAGAGTGTAGACTCTGAGTTAACAGTTATTTACAGTAGGAACAAATACTGCACATGTTGCCTAATTTTACTTAGACAGGATGAGTCTCGAAAACAATTACTAGCCAATCCTAGCACAGAATGCAGCATCTACTGAAATGGAAATGCGTGAAGAACTACCAGATCAAGGAGCTCTTTACTACTACTTTTATGGATTATTGATGCTGGCCTACAGCATGTTCAGATATACTCCACTAAGATGGGCATGGATGTCTTTTTTAACAGAGGAAATCAGTCATTCTGACATTCAGTAACCTAAAACACCTCTCTTGCCCCCAAAACCATCTGTTCTGTCAGAGTACAGTAAATGCGCTTGCAGTCTCGCTGTTTTTTTATGAGTTTTCGTGTGAACGTGATGCATTTGTGAGATATCTGCAGAGGACAGCAAGAACAACAAATCATTAATCTGTGAATTGAGAGTCTGTAGGAGAGTATAATTACAGCATGGACTCAGACAGATTGTGGGAGTCAGGATCTAGTCAGAGCTTTCGCTTCAATACATCTTAGTCTATCTGAATCAATAATACTGCATTCATCCCTGAGGAGTCTTTAATGATTCATGCCTCTCAAAGTGCTTTTGATTAGCTGTTCAGCATTGTTACTTAGGAGAAAAAACAGGTTAGTAAATGGTGTAACAAGAGATAGGAAGGTAATATATGAAACTGAATGATGATCAAAAGTGTGTGTATACCTGTATATTTTCCAGCTGGTACTCAAGGTCTGTTCTCTCAGTCTTCAGCAGGTCAGTTTGGTCCAGCGCTTCCTGAAGACCCTGAGTCAGTCTGAAGATATGGGTCTTCTGCAGGTCCATCTGCTGCTGCAGCTTTCCTTGCTGAGATGTCAAGCGTGTACAATGATCAACTGAACTAATCACATTAGCAACTACACACATCTTGACAAACACACAGCTCAAAAATAAAAATCTAACTGTATCTGTAACTGCCTATATCGTGTCATACATTTAAAAGTCATTTGCATTTTTTGATGGGGGGGGGGGGGGGGATGCAGTTGAACCCAAGTTCACTATAATTCACTGTATGCTAACCTGAGAAAAATCTTGAGGGACAAAAAAAAAACAAAAAAAAACAAGAGCTGGTCCCTGCTAACCACTGATGGTACATACTGTAGGTGACAACTATTTTAAGTACATCACATAGATTACAGCCAAGGGGCAACATCTAGTTCTTAAAAGTCCAACACAGAAGTGCTACAGCATGCAGTTCCCCAAATGACCGTTAATAAAGTGAAGAAAAAAAGTGTCAATCCCCACAAATTCTCATGTATCAGGAATAAACATGTGTAGAGCTTGGTAGAAAAAAAAAGAAGCTACATTTTTAAAATCAGTAAGCATTCCATAAGCATGTGTTCAAGTAAACCTGATGGGTAATGACCGAGTAATAACAATCGTAATTGTAATAGTACAATGCTTCTTTGATAGTACAGGTTATTTCAAGTCTGTCAATCAAAATTGAGGTACATTTAATAACCACAGACATCATATTTTCCTGCTCTTAACACAGACTGTGAAGGTTGTCACCTGGAGAATGAGTACAATGTAAGTAATTGGGTCTAAATTCCACAAGACTTGTTCTGGCTTCAAAAAGGATAGCTGAAACTCATTAAGATTTTGCCCGGGTTGTGTACGAAAAACATGCAATATACCATGTTTTAGGATTTTTTAATGATTAAAATCGACTGTCATTTTTCATTACTTAAAATGCACAGGAAATCAACTGATCATAGACCACAATCGAGGAACATCTCATCAACAGTACAGTACAGGGTAATTAGTTTTTTTTATGTAACTCAGTTAAAATAATGTTAAGCCATCAAATCACGCAAATTTATGGACAAGGCGTATTTGAGTGACGACTGCATTGCAGGTCGTCAGCATATAAATTAATGCTAGTCACCATAGCATTTTAGCCAAGCTACTGCTAAGATAGCTAGCTTGTGGTAACTGAGGTAAGTTGGTCAGTTCCAGGCTCCGTTCATTCCACCCATTTTGGTCAGCTCCTGGGTAACCAAAGCTCCCACAGCTGAGCATCAAAACCACGCTTGGAAAAACCTATGGGTGATGTCCATAATCCATAGACTAAAGCAGCAGCTGCCTTTTTTGTTTTTTGATAGATAATGATAACCAGCTCTATAAATGGACCACTAGGTGAATTTATGCTGATGCAAATGCTTTTGTGTGTGAAAGAGACCAACCTCCTCCATCAGCCTCTGTTTGAGCTCTCTCTCAGTCTCTAGTTTCTGCTGGAGGCTGCGAGCGTTCATCTCCAACATGGCATGCTTCTTCTCCAGGTCATTCAACTGCAGGATAGAATAGTTGCAATGAAGCTCAGACACAAATGCTAAAGGATTTCGACATATTTTAAATGAGTTCTTTTATTTGCGAATCCTACAAACGTGTATAATTCGTCCACTGACAGACAGAACTACTTTTTTCAAGGGAGAAACTTGTGGTTATGCGTTACCAACTTAGTTATGCAAGTTAGATAGAATATGGATGCCAAAAATCTTCCAGAAAGTATACAGTAAGTGAATCAGATAACCTGAATGATGGAACTGAATGATGAAACTTAGATGAAACTGAATGTGGGGTTTCGGCTTTACCTCTGTATTATTCAAACATTTTTTCAACTCCCCCGACCCTGATTTCCAACATAAGTTTAAACATAAGTTGAAAACACATTACAGTATTCCTTGTTTACGTGTGACAGAAAAAAAACAACATATATGTAAAATATTAATCTATTTTCATACATTTGGAATGATCAAAATACTACATAATATAATGCATCTGACTTTCAGAATGTTTGTTAATACTTAATTATTTCAGCAGGAGAATACCACGTGTCAGCTCTAGGGCTTAGTAAGAAATAGCTACTGGGATCCATAATTACCTAGCACTATCTAAGCATCTATCAGTTATAGCTCAGGATATGGGTAGAGTGACACAGGAGCAGAAACTCCATTTTTAACACTAACAATCAATGTTCCAAATATACAGATGGGAAAAAAAAAAGAAAGAAAGGAAGTGAGATTAAAAAGCATGCGTGGCGAGATTGACTGAGTCAGTAAGAGTCTTATGAAACATGGGAAAGTGTGTGTATTTGTGTGTGTGTGACTCACTGTATCAGAAAGGCTCTCAGCTTTGAGCCTCTGCTCCTTGAGCGCCTGCTGGAGGGCGAGGATTTCGGCCTTGTGCTCGCGCACAGCCAGTTCTACAGCCTGGCGGGATTCAGTGCTGCGCTGATCAGCACGTAGCCGGTTCTGTTTCTCGTTGTCGAGCAGGCGCTGCAGATCACGTGTGCGCCGCTCCGCTTGCTCCTTCTCGTCCTCCAGGGCTGAGCGCCAGTTCTCCCACTGTCTCTCTTTCTCTAGGAGCTCGTCGTTCAGCGTCTCCAGCTCCACCACTTGCTCCTCCAGCATGCTGCATGTCGTCTTCAGGGTCTCGATGTTCTTTGGACATATGCATACATCATTAAGTTGTGGATTGCATTGACAAGACCTTGAATCTTGGTGTGGGTGTGTGTGTGGGTGTGGGGTCTACCTGTTTCTGGTTGTTCAGGTGCATCTCTCTGTCAGCCACCTCACGACGTAGACGCTCCACATCCTGGCTGAGCTGTAGACGCTCCTCGCTCTCGTCAGTCACCTCGTCTAGCTGTTTGGACAGGTAGAAGTTCTGCCGGTTCAGCTCGGCATTCTCCTGGGTCAGCTGGGTCAGCTGCTGCTCCAGGTCTGTGATTACCTGTAAAGATATAACACTAATCACATCCTGTTCATCAAAATCTTTCAGAATTAGTATCTGGGTTTCTAAAAGTGATGGGTTTCCTGTATCTAGGATGCAAAGATTATATAAGGTAAGCTATTGGCAAGCCCGTCATTACAGTACGGACTGATTATGGAAGAGTTACGTACTGAACAGCTGTCCCTCAGGGCATCAAACTTGCGCTGAATTTCATCTCTGTGAGCCTGAAAAAACGAGAATTTTAAATAAAAAGTGTGTGTGGAACAACAGATGATTGTACACCCTACACATACAGTAGTACAAGTTTTTCATTTAACGCTATTCAGGATTCGATCCTGGAACCCTAAAAGACCGTCAATAGAATAAATGTAAACACTTTTTCCTCCAAGAGATTTACAGCATTGTGTAGCACACAGAGTACGTACTGGTAAGAATTTAAAAATACTTTGACCCCTGCTAACTACAGTCGCCAGCTCAACGCTAGTTCTGCCAGTCTCAGAAAGATATGTGTAGGCAGAGCAAAAATAACTTTATAACTTTAATAGCATTAAACAAACAAATCATAACCTGTTGATGATGAATACTGTTTGTGGAACACTAACAGTACATGAATACTGTTGTGTTTCATAAAAGCAACAGTTTGTGTGGATGTGCCTACAAATGCATCGCAGCCGTGCTGATATTCAGTACAACGGCACCCCCTCTTGTGTGATATTGATTAAGTATGCTAAAGCATTTTTAGACTTGTGACCCAGACTTGTGCTTATGATTATGGCTAAAACCTACCTACTTTACTTTTTCAAATCGGCACCATTTGTTACAAGCTACTTATCTGGGGCTAGCAATCATTCTAATCCAATTTGCTGTGTGATAAGTTGTTTAGAAATCTTTGCTTGGATTTGCTGTCAGTCATTTAGAACATCTTTCTATTTTTGCCCGACTGGCTTAACACGGTACGGCAGACAAATTCATTTGCATAAATAAAGATCTGTTAAACTGCATAGCAAATCAGATTTTGCCGTGACGCAGCCGTGATGCACCAGCGGATCCTGCAGAACTCTTCACTGAACTATAAAGGGTGCTGAGTGGGAAACTATAAGGTCTAATTATTTCCTCCACTATATAGATGGTGTAATGTGCGCATGCGCGTCTCACTCTGAGAGCGGTGATCTCCTCCTCGGCCTCGGCCGTGGTCTCCTCCAGCTCGGTCTTGGCTTGTTGTAGTTGGCTTTCCAGAGCGTGACGTGCCGCCTGCAGGCTGCTGATCTGAGACTCTCTCTCCTGCAGTGACAGCGTCAGCTCGGTCACCTGCCTTTTTAGTTCCAGTTTCTGCTCCTCATGCTCCAACCCCATCTATCCACAACAAACACAAACGCAATGAATACAACAGAAACCTTTCGATTCGGCTACATTTCAAAGACGGCTATCGGAGTCCTGAGTCACAGTATTATTCAGCCTTTTGTAACGCCGAACAAAAACTCTTTATTTTGTTAGTGACAAACCAATGATTATTCTTCTGCGTACCTTCTTCCTCTTCCTACGCATCCTGTCCAGCTTTCTGAGATGATACTCATTTTTTTCCTTTCTCTGTTTATAGGTCTACTCTCTTTCTTATCAGCATCATATAAAGTTAGTAAATTTTATGACATCATAGGCAGATTTAACTTTGAGAGAATTTCAGTGGAACTGATTAAGCCTTTTGGATGAGCGGGCTATAAAAGTGTCAACAATATAACAGTCACTATCCTGTTGATAGTTATTATCTGGATGAAATCATTTGTAGACACCCCTCTCTCTCTCATTCTCTCTTCTCACCTATTTTTGACAAGGTAATAGGAATTTAATAAGCAGCCCTTGTTCCCACCTGTTAGAGTGTTCAACCCTTAAATAATCAGGTGTGGGTATAAAGATGGCATATAGGTCATCAATACTTGAT
>JAAGKR010002371.1:0-96031 GCA_011419295.1 Clarias macrocephalus
TTCAGAGGGCCCACCAACCCCTCCCTCCTTCCTTCGTTCAGAGGGCCCACAAACCCTGTGTCTGTGCGCCAAACCCCTAGCTGGCAGTGTGGTTTCTACACCACTGCACCAATTCTCTTCACAACTCACTGGTGAGTATTCTTGACGTTCTGCACACAACAGCGAATGAAACAGAAGACGTTGGACAAGATGTTCATTATGACATTAAGCTTGATCCAAAAATGAAAGAGTCAGATAAGTCACTTATAATTATAAGCGTGAACCTTCACGACATGTAAATCCGATCTGAGCGGTGCGAATGTAGCCGTAGTGTTCTGCATACATTTAAAGGTGGCTTGGTTAAGCAGATCAAGTCATCTATAACCTCTTATACAAGTGTGAGTGAAAAATGATCCGCACTCCAGTTTCATTAAAACATCTGTTGGCTGTACTGTCTTTTCAGCGCTTTCCTTTCAAGGCCACTGTCTCCACAGTCACTGCTGTGCAGGTGTGAACATTCAGTTGTAACTGCGGTGCGAGCAAAAATAGATGCCTCATTTGTGATTTGCACGAAAGAAGAGCAGCGTGCAGTGATTTGTTTTTGTGGTCTGAGGGTGTACCTGGTACTGAAATAACTCACATAGAAGTGTTTGTATATCTTCAAACAAAATTTGGACTGATTCTCTTTAAGAAACTTTCACCTTTCTCAGAGTATCATTACTAGTGACACGGATTCATCGTTATGAGCCCGAGAGTAAATGACAGTAAATGAGTATGGAACGAAAACATCCTCAATCATAGAACGGGAAAAAGTAAAAAAGTCGACAATCAGCTAGAAAATTCATCAATGCCTACAGTTTTCTGGGATTCTCAAGGGCCAGTATTAGAACATTATCAGGGAAAAAAAATAAACAATTAACAGTGCTTGTTAAAGTGAGATGCTTAATGAAGAACTGAAGCCTAAACTTCGACAGAGAATTCCATACTTTGTCGTAAGCTTGCATCACGATGCTCACTTTTGCCCACAAACTTCATTTTGAGGTGTTAAAGCATCCTCCCTATAGTTTCGATCTTTCCAAATCCGTTTGTTCTCCTGAAAGCAGCCTGACGCTGACGAAGATTCACTTCTGATAAAGAGGTGAAGACGACGGTGCATTCGTGGCTCACAACTCAGCCTAAAACGTTTTTTTAATGTAGCAATATGACAACTTGTTGATGGACACATAGACAAAGTGTATTGAAAAGCGAGGTAGAAAATTTTTCTGTAAGTTCAGAAAAGTGCGGATTGTCACTCACCCTCATACATATAACATATTGTGGATTTATCAGAATGCAGCCCTATCACAATTTAAGGTGCGGAATCAGTGATGGAAATCTATTTAGTTACGTTGTTAAAAGGTTTACATTTTAATTTAATGCAAGGAGCAAACAGTGAACATCTGCCACCACAAGAAAAGCCTTCATTCGCTCTCTCACGCATGCACAATTTGCAATATGAACTATTTACATATAACAGCACAGGATGTCACGTCTTATTCCTTACTTATTAAACAACACTAACTATCTATCGCTGTTGCTATAGAAACGATAACCTAATTACCCGCACGAGCTGTTGCTATAGCAACGATAACGCACGAGCGCACTGATATGGCTCTGTGAGATTAGCTTCGGAGCCGGAACTTCTTTTACCCTTTTTTTTTTTTTAAACAAGCTTGACGGATTTCGGGTTTGTTTAGAACACCACCACGAACTTTTAGACTTCCAGTACACTCTGCTAAGCTATACTACGCTAATTTGTGCTAGCTGTGTGCTAACACTCCCACCGCAGTCCGTTGTGTTCAACAGACCTCAGGCTGACTTTTTCATTTAACTTTTGCGTTATTTCTACACACCTTCACATCATCTCCGTGACTCTAAGAAGCAGTTAATGCGGAAAACAAACAAACAAACATATTTACATATAAACAAATCCTAAATGACCAGGCGGCTCGGCTAACACCAAACTTCTTAGCAACTTGCTGGCTAAATATGGCTAAAACTGGCCAGTAACTCGCACTAACTCTACAAAAATGGTGACGCGGATATATACTTAATATTACACGAGAGAAATAATAACTTTTACAGATTTACAATTCGTCCTAATAGACTTCCTGGAGTGCTTGTTGCTTGGAAGCTTTTCAAGGCGCTGGTCCACGCTAGCTAATGCTAATGCTAAAGTGTGGATACAAACAGCAAGCCTTCTCTCTCCCTCTCATCATATCAGTTTCCCCAGCAAAATGAGTTTGCTCCACGCGTTATCGTTTAAACCAATAATCCAGTCATTAGGAAAGAAAGTTTCTCTCACCGTCTCTAAACAGGCTTAAGCTGCGGGTTCAGTGTGACCAAAGTGGGCGAAACACAACTCTTCCCCCGCTATCTACCGCTCACCGCCATTAAACCCTGCAATAAAAGGAAGTCAGCAGAGTTCAGGCTCGGGCTCGGGCTCGATCCCAATCCGCTTCCTTGTCCCTATCCCAAATCTCTATGTAGGGCGTGTCTCCTGCGCGATCCTACGTCCTACGTAGTGCACTACGTGTCCAAACCGAAGCCATTTTGCGACGGCAGAACCGTAAAATAGAAGAAGACGGAATAGTACAGCGCCTCCTACAGGTGGAGCCATTTTAATGACACAATGACTCAAATCGGATTATTTTTAAGAATTTGTGCGCACGTTTATTCGATTATTGTTGTATTAAAAGGAAAGACACACACAAAGCACATTTATAGTAATCTGGATGTGAATTTGTAGACTCTAATTAACAAGACAGAAATCCAGTCCAGAATACCCATGGAAACACACCAAGCATGGGGGAACATGCAAACTCGAACCCGGACCCTGGAGGTGCAAGGCGACAAAATACCTAGAGGAACCAAAAGATTCAAAAGGGAACTTAATCATCTAGTCTATACCACTTTATCCTGTATACAGGGACACAAAAACTTCCTGAAGCCTAGGGCATGAGGCAGGCTATACCCTGGACGGAGTGCCACTCCATCACAGGCCACATACAATCACTCATTGACAAACTACGACCGAATTGTGAACACCTAATCTGCATCTCTTTGGGCTGTGGGAAGAAACTGGAAAGTCACCGTGCAGCCCAAAAGGGAATTTCACCCATCTTTAAATGAAACCAAATAATTTGATTATATAATTCAATTCAGTTTTATTTTTATAGCACTTTTAACAATAATAATGGTCATTGTTGCAAAGTTTTACAACTTTACAGAATCAAAAAGAAAATTAGAGAAATGAGTTATATATAATACAAAATGATCAGTTTGGCCCTGATGAGCAACCTTGAAAGAAACCAGACTCAACCGGGAACCCATCCTCATCTGGGTGTGATTATAGATGATTACTGTTCCATAATCGCGTACTATAATTTTCAATAGGACAAAAAGTGTGTTGGAAAATGTTTATGGTGAATAAGAGTGTTTTGATGAATGCAAGACGAGAATATTTTGATGTAAGGTAGTCATACAGTAGGTGAGTCGTCCAGCTGAGATAATCCAGTAGAAGTCAGTAAGACATGGCCAAAAGTTACAGGAACATCAAGCAAATAAGCACCTAATGGATGTATTGTGCAACGCTATCTTTAATACAAGAACTCAAGAATTTGTCACATGAAGTTTCAATACTTTTGGGTTTTCAGAAATCAACACAGAGTCAAAATTATGTAAAATCACTTAACCATGGTTTTTAAACTTGCTGTTAGTGATCATGATTGACTAAAGCTGGTAGCTTCTCTGCAACATAAAATAAAATAAAGTCTTGCTTGACAGCACTCATTAGATTGATCATTGGATTTGATAAAGAGGATGGTAGACCTACTGTACACAAGTCTTTTGGAATCAGAGAGCCAGAGTCCAAGGGTGCAGGGTGGACCTGAGATATGCTTAGAAGAGTAAAGATAAAGACAAGAACACTGTACCTACTGTTAAACATGGTGGCGGTAGCATAATGAATTGTGGCAGTTTTGCTTGCAAAGGGGATGGAATAATGCAGAACGAGAACTACCGCAGTTTAGAACTAAAAAATGGTTACAAAATGGACAAAATTAAATGTTCCAACGGGACAATGACCCAAACATACATTAATGCTGCATGTGGAATGGATAAAGCAGATGACCTTTAAGCTTTTGGAAGTTTAACTATATTGAAAGTTTGTGGACTGCCAGGAAACCAACAAATTGAATTGAACGCTTCGCATTTTTCAGTGAAGAGCGATCAAATATCAGAAATCTACCAGAAGCTTGTTGATGACGAACAGAAGCTTCTGCTAAAGGTGAACATCACGCTAATGAAAAATCAAGCAAATGTTAGATGTGTCATTTTTGTATATTTTTGCCCATGCGTCCACTTTAGAAAATCCAAAAATTTTGAAAATCTGTGTTGCCAATTCTTTGGTTAGATCTCACAGGAGATCTTTTCTCCCAATGGCCATTAAATTATAGAACTCATCTCTGTAACGTTTTCACTACGGGATACGGACTGGCAGTAGTTACTGTTCAATATTACATTATGACACTACTGTTCCCACGACTCAGTATAAGTTCCAAGTGCAATATCTGATTACCAGTACCATTTGTGCAATTTCTTTCTTTTCATTTACATTTCAAGAGCAAAATCTGTATATTAGTGCAATATGTAACTTACTGTGTGCTATATGTAATTCTATTTTCTATTTATTTATTTTTATTAAAACAAATATTTCTTAAATTTATTACAATTTTTTCCTTGTCTAATCAAATTTTTTTTCTTTCTTCCCGGTAAATTAATCAAAGCAACTGTATAACCAAGACAAAGCAATTTCCCTCTGGGATTAATCAAGTTCTTTGAATCTTGAATCAAGACCAGAGGGTGGCGGTAAAGCAACATAGTGGATGCCAAACACCAATTAACACCAAGAAGAAGAAGAAGTGGCTCTGTTCATTTTAAAGTTTTTTAAAGTAGTTTTGAGCTTAAGTTTAGGCTTCCCATTTGTTTCCACATTATGATTGGATATAAGAATTCCTTCTTATGTATGATTGGTTAGATCCTTTACTATGTATGATCTGGTGAGCCAATCAGTGTCTCTTCCTCAGGCAGTGATTCAGTAAATAAATTTAAAAAAGGCAGAAATAAAGACTGGGCTGAGAAGGTTGTTCTCACTGAGTTTACTGATCAGGAATGGAAGCAAATTTTCTGGGAGGGAAACGTGACCCAAATGTGAAGTAAATAAGCGCAGAAAAAATTATATTCAGACGAGAGATAAACAATTGGCTCCAAGTTTAAAACCAACCCCTCTCACTCTTATTGAAAATTTATTTGAGTCGGCTCAGACCACTCTGATTAAGGTAGTTACACAATGATTTTTATTATGATTGGGCGGTTATTCTCATTATTAGTGGAATATTAGCATCCAGGTAAACACACCCAGTGAAGCATGATGGCGGTAGCACGAGTATGCTAGTCACCACCTGCATTTAACTAAGCGAATAATTAAGATCCTTCCATTAAATAATTACTGCAGTGATTAATACATTTCAGCTGGGAACAAGTGATCTACCCCTAACTGATAAAATGAGTAGCTTTTCATTTCATTTTCAACAACCATGCCAGAAGCATTTGCTTCAGAAGGTCATGTGGTCTGATGAGTCCAGATTTACCCAGTTCCAAAGTGATAGGTGCATCACTTCATCTGCCGCGCTTACCCATCACCCTGGAACAGGTCGCATACTATAATAAAATACGAGTGTGCAAAAAGGGGAAAGTATCTGACTACAGAGTCAGTCAAAAAATGTTTACCCACTTTAGGAAAAAACTTGTATAAATATTTTAATACTAAAATTATTGCTGTACGTAATATATTGATATATATGATGATATCATTATAATATAGAATATAATTATCAATACTATATTCATATCATAGTATTTTTAATATAATATTAATAATAATAATATTAATATAAGTGTGTATACATTTTTCTTTTGGCTGACTGTATTTTCAGGGCAAGGATGAGAAACAAAACACAGACATGAATACACTTATTTAGGATTGTGAAAGCGTTTCAGATACATTTAATAATTTTTCTTACATGTTCGTTAGCCAACATATGTAAGTCATTTTATGCAATATTTTTTTATGCATCACTTTATGCATCGCCATAGTTACAGTATCATTTCATATTCACATTATCAGTACTGTATATTAAACAAAGTTTGAACAAGTTCACTCAGAATGATGACAGAGATTGAGAGGATATCAGTGACATAGTCTTGCCATGCTCATGGATTGATGTTATTCATTCATCTACTTTCTTTCATAACCTGATACTCATATCTTCCCCTCTCTCTGATCTCTTGATTAAGCCCTCTGTCCCATTTCAAATAAAAAAGAAGCATGAATCTTTAATAATAATTTAACACTGCAGGAAAAAATGCACAAATAATAAATTAAGCTTTTTTTTTAATACTCTTAGCGCGGTCACTTTTCTGTAAGTGATAGCTGTAATATCCTTTCAAGCTCCTCCTCTTCTTCTCTTCTTTTCCTGTTGAAGAACAAATCACTGATCAGTATGAACAGTCAACAGTACTGTACTGTTTTGAACCGTACTACATTCACCTGTCCAGCTCCTCCTGCTCTCTGCAGGAAAGCTCCATGGCCAGACGCAGCTGCTCGTCAAAGCTGGATGCTACGGAAAACGCGCCGGTTACCCGTCGATCGACCAAAGAGTTGTAGGAAGGTGGAGAGTTGAGGGCGGGGTCCGGTGAGGATCCTTGCGGAGACGGAGCGGGAGCTTCGCCGCTTTCTCCTCCAGCCAATGACAGAGACAGGGACTCCTGGATTGCTCTATGGAAGATAAAATAAAAAAAAACACAGGATGTGTTACACCTACAGATATTACAGACAGCATCAGAATATATGCTAATTGAATCTAGATGTTCTTGAACCAAGACACACACACGCACCTCTCAAGCTGAGAGTCCTCCTCATAAAGCGGCGGCTGAGAAGACACTGGACGAGTGTTAGTGAGAGCCTCCCATATGGTCACCTAAAGAGAGAGAGAGAGGAAAATTAGTTAGGTATATTTAAACACCAGCATGTCTTTAACAGTTTATAACATTCCTAGGAATTTGTGTAAAAAAAATTGTAAAACAAAATCTAATCACATCCTAGAACACCAATCTGGTGTAAAATATGAAGCATGATGGTGGTAGCATCTTGTTGAGGCAAAATCAAGAAGGAAACACCAGAAACTCATCAAAACAATCCTAAACTAAAGCCAGAGCTAGACTGTGATTCAAACCAAGTAACCTGAACGTGATAGAACCGTCCAGTCCAAGCTCAATTCAATTCAGTTTTATTTGTATAGCGCTTTTAACAATTGTCATTGTCACAAAGCGGCTTTGGACAATCATAGGAAAATTGAAAAAAATGTAATGTAAAATGTAAAAATGTTTATATATCAAAACAATCAGATTGTCCCTGATGAGCAAGCCGAGGGCTGCAGTGGCGAGGAACAACTCCCAGACTCAATAAGAGAACCCATCCTCATTTAGGTGATAACGGACATCAGGGATTCAACAATCTACTTCAAATCTGATGGAGCTGCGAGCTGTCTCGCAAGAAACCATCCGTATACTAAAGCATGGTGTTGGAAGCATCGTGCTGTAGCAACGCACAGAGTAAATGAGATATTTTTCCTCCTTCAGTGCTTAACACGTGCCAATCGGTTAGAATGTAGCCGATCCTGAGATTCTGGTTGTAAAAAAATATATAAATAAATAAATAAATAAATAAATAGATAAATAAATCAAGGGGGGTGAATACTTATGCAAGGTATTTTATTAAATTACCTAAATGACGTTTGAACTTTTCAGCTCAAACAGCTGATAAAAGGCAAACAGAGTGGAGGTAATTAATGAATGCAGCATGGCTTATCTGGCTCTGCAGAATGTTCTGCTTTGTGCCGTTTCAAGAGAATGTCTTTTAAAAGGTTTTTGTAGCCAGGGGACTTATCAGCAAAACATTCTTTCCAGAACCCTAGCGGTACTTCAGAGAAGGAAATAAGGCATGTGTGTGCATATGAAGTGATTTTGCTTTGACTTTCGGAGAGTGAGATGACATGCTGGAGGTGTTTCCTAAAAAGCAGACGGTGAAGAACATACTGTAGAGATGGATATGGATTTACGTAATTAATGAAGGTTCCTCCCAGAAGGAAGGCACGACCCAGAAACACTTTAATGTGATAGACAGAACAGAATCATTATCACTATTATTCTCTTAATATTCACAGCATGTGTTGTCTCACCCTCAGACCTGTCTACTATAGTAGAGCCGAGTTGTGGAGCGCAGCTCACACCGTGAATCTATACACCTTTGTTTATTTGATCCTGACAGCTTGGCCTGAAAAGTTAAAGAACACGGAGACGGAGAGAGTTGGTGTTACCTGATCACTTTCTGTCCCTGCGTCCAACAAACTCTGCTGAATCGCGAATTGTAGCAGGTTATCGTCCTCATCCCTTAGCGGCTCGTTGCGGCCTGGACCGAGCGTGGTGTAATCCGCCGGGGGCTCGAACACGGCCGGGTCCACCTCGCACTGCAGGTTGGGAAGGCTCTGACCTAAAAGCACATTTCCAAAGCAATCAAATCATAATCAACAGTAAAAAATTCAACAGTAGCTTTTCCCTGTAAAAGTACTATTAAAACATACTACATAAAAAATAAGATTCAATAAATACTACAAAAAAAATATTGACTTGGTCATTCAATACATTTAGGTTGTCAGCTGACTTCATTTTTTGCCAAATAACGTTTCTGAGCCTAGACCTGAGCAAATTGTCACTACAAGATGGGTGCATCGCTTCATGTGCTTCCCTTCTTACCCTGACACGCCCATTGCTCTGGAATAGGCTCAATCTGAACTCATCAGGTCACATGAACTTTTTCCATCTCTCCAAATGTTCCTGTCTTTATGCTTCCTAGCAAATTCAAGCCATTTTTTTGATTAGTCTCACTAACAAGTGAGTTTCTTATGAACACACAACTGTTTAGTCCCAGTCCTGTGAGTACTATTTCTTAATGCACATGTGAAAACACTTTTAAATTGAATATTAAATATAAAAGTGATTTCTACTGTCCTTTTCTTTTAAAAAAAATTTTTTTAACTACCCTGAGCATTTGTGTGACTAATGACCGGGTCATTCATGTTTTTTTTTTTTTTTTTCAATCCAATTTCATCTGTGAAGTTGATGTTTCTGCACTGTCTTTACAGTTGATAAATCACATGTTGGACAGTTCTTATCCAAATTTCAGTTATTGTGAAGTTTTCTTTGTTTGATGCAGGCCAGTGACGTGACCCGTCTGACATGGTGACCTTTTTGTCCGGTCAGGGTGCATTTATATCTAAAGGCAATTTAGCACATTCGATCCAACTAGAGGCATGTTTGTGGATAGTGGGAGGAAACCCAGGTAAAGTTCATGCACAGAAACCTAAAGTAATGCAGGTTCAGGATCGAACCAGAGATGTTGGAGCTGTGAAGCAGCAAAGCATCTCTATTACACCAGAGTATAAAATAAATCTAGGAACACCGAATTTTGCCTCTTAAATTGGCTAAAAGAAAACTGTTGAAAAGGATAAAAATCTGGCACAGACCCTGTAACTGTAGTCTTTCTATTACAGTAAAACCTTGGATTGCGAGTAACTCGGTCTGCTGGCATTTTAATAAATTTTAGCTTGACAAACGAGCGAGGTCTTGCAATACGAGTAATAAGTCTACGCTTTGTCTGCCGAGCGTCACGTGATCACAAGTGAGCCAATTCTTCTCTCTCGCATGCCGGAGGATTGTGGGTAATCGTCTCTGCATCTCAGTGCGAGTGCGTCACTTGTATATTCAACGTCCGATAAATGTCCTATAACATTGTGACCACGTCTGGGTGTGTGTGCGTGTAAAGCATTTTTTTTTTTATATATAGATTTTTTTTTATTCTTTAGTACTGTAGTTGTATTGCAACAACTGCCCCCATGAAGAAAAAAAAAGGTTAAAAAGTCTGTAGCAGTAAGGGAGGTGAATCTGTTTAACGACGATGCAACATCACATTTCCGAAAAAATCCTCAAAAGGAGGCAAAAGTGAGTGTCATTAGAGAGGTTCCTTGTTACAATCTGGCAAAAATAAAAAAGATTCCAGTTTAGCCGACAAAAAAGCAGTGATTCACTTAGTGTGTGTATGCGTGTGTGTGTGGAAGTCGTCTTATGCAATAACCCCTCCCAGCCTCCTCCTCTCTCCCTTACCACCTAGAATTATTTTCAAAGGTAATGTGCAGGTTAATTTTTTTTATTTTTACTTTAAATATTGTATTAATTATTTTTATATAAATATTTTTGGGTTGTGGAACAAATCATCAGTGTTTCCATTATTTCTTATGGGGAAAATTTAATTTTATACACAAGTGCTTTGATGTACAAGCACGCTTACTTAACAAATTATGCTCGCAATCCAAGGTTTAACTGTAAAGGTAATGAAGTGACTTCAATCAGGAAACATTAATTGGGATGTGACTACATGGTGACTATGTGATTAATCCATGGTCTGCATTAATTTTAGTTCATGTGGTACTTCAGGCAAGAAATGTATCCAAATTCAGCACAGCATGGCTCATGTGTCAGTGGAAAAGCGCAGACGTGAAGGATTACGGGAGATTAGTAATGTTGCACTGTCTATCTTGAAATATGTGATTAAGCCCAGCAATCAGGATTACTTCAGCTGCACACTAACTGTAATTTGAGGGTTCTGCTTTATCCACCAGAAGGTTGTGAGTTTTAATCTCACCCTGTTGTACCTTCAAGCAAGTCCCATAAGGGTTCGTACCTGCATCAATGCATCCTTGGGGCGAGTGCAGAGTTACGGAGCTGATGGGCTCGTCACAGCCACACAGGTTACTAAAGGTCACCCGGGCATTCAGTACATGGAAGAGTGGGATCTCTTTGAGGTAGAAAAACAGCGAGACAGCTCATGAAGAGAAAAAATGAATAAAAGTAGCATTTCTGGGAAGCTGGAATTGTATAATATAGTTTAGTCATTTCCGGTTATATAATATATTTTACGATATCTATTATACTACATGCAGTTTCTCAGCATTGCAGCTGAGTATACTGTAATTCACATAATTTAAACATTTTAAATGTTTAATGTTTAAATGACTAACAGGTGAATCTAGTGTCACACCAGAGCAGCTGTTATCCTGAAAGTTTTGCTCTCTCTCACCTATCTTCACAGGGAAGCCGGGCGGCAGACGCAGAGTGATAAAGTCACGCAGTTTAGCAAAGTGAGCGTTAGAAATAGCCATGAGATCGATAATGGGCGTCACCTGCTCAGCCAGCGAAAGAGGATGGGCCTCACTTAACCACAACGTGGCCTTAAACCTAAAACAGAAAACATACAGAGCACGTGAGAGAAATATACAGAGTGCTAGAGAACAGAGGTGATGATGAGCCCGATGGTTTTCAGTACCTCTGCACCTTGCTGGTGAGTTCGATGGGCCTGCCGATGTCTCTGCCGTTCAGGTTAAACTCGGGGTCAAAATACTCCTCGGCTGTGATGTCCGTCGGGTTGTGAGGACTGGCACACTGAGACACCTGACTCTGGAAAAACAAGCACAGCATCGGACAGTAATCAGCGAATCAAGAACCATTATGTCTGTAATATCTGTAAGGCTTTCACACGTTAGATAAATCATGTGAGGGGAAAAGTGGAGACCCTTTTGGGAACAGCAGCAGCGAATAATTTATACTTTAAATCTGCGGTAGGTGATTTATTTATTTATTTATTATTATTTCACGCTTGTGTTTTTTTAAGCGATGCCTGCTTCTACGGCCTCATTCATGGTGAGAGTCAGTTTTTGTTATTCCATATCAAACTGAACATATGAACTTTGAAACTACATTTGGATTTACTTGTTTGAAAACTTTTTCAAATGTGTCAACAATATAAAAAGTTCCTGACAGGAGTAAAATAATTACAGTCAAATAAAATATGTTTGATAAACAGAAGGGTTTTACATGAATCGTGAATTTTCTCGATAGTAAAGAATTGTGTGTAGCTGCAGTGTGTCCCATTCCGCATCTTGTATAAATGACCTCATCCAAACAATTATTAAAGGAAATGTATGTTTTGTTATAAAACATTTTAAGCAATAGTACCAGAACAGACAAAGTATGTGGTTGAGAAAAACCCATCAAATTAAGCTCCATCATGGAGGCTTGGTTTACACTAGGCCCATGTTGGTCTTTTTATAGACATGCCCCAATGCCGCTTCACTCTGCCCTGCTACTCAACTCGTTTGGCAAAGCCAAATACTTAGAGACAAACAGTCTACCTCATCGCCTGAAATTACAGGCAGTTCCTGAGATAAAAAATATCCGACAACTCATACTTACAAACAAATTGCCAAGACAGTATGGTGGCCCTGAAGTCCAAAACACAACAACATTTCACAAAAAACACACTAACAATTGCATTTCGGGAAATCTGGTCGTGTTTTGTTAAATGTTTTTTTGCGTTCTGTTTAAGGTTTATGTGTCCTGTTTAATGTTTTTGCGTTTCGTGAAATGGTTTTGCACTTAGTGAAATCCAGAAGTGTTTTGTGGAAAAAAAAATTTTGTTGTTGAATGTATGTTTTTTGCATTTTGTGAAATGTTTGTGTTTTGTCAAATGTTTTTGCGTTCTGCATTTTGGTAAATGTTTTTTGTACTCTGTTTAATGTTTTTGCGTTTTGTGAAATGATTTTGCAGTTGAATTACTTAAGTGTTTTGTAAAATGTTTTTTCCGTTTTTGTTTAATGTATGTTTTGTTGAATTTTTTTCCGTTTTATGAAAAAAAAATAGCGTTTTGTTAAATGTTTTTTTTTTGTTTTGTTAAATGTTTTTTTGCATTTTATGAAATTATTTTTGCATTTAATGTTTGTGTTCTGTTTAATGTTTTCGAGTTTCGTGAAATGGTTTTGCACTTAGTGAAATCCAGACGTGTTTTGTGAATTTTTTTCCCATTTTGTTTAATGTATGTTTTGTTTCATTTTTTTGTATTTTTTAAAATGTTTTGTGAATTTTTTTTCTTCTTTTGTTTCATTAGTTTTTTTTATTTTGTTTAAAGTATTTTCTGTTTAATTTTTTTCTGTTTTGTGAAAAAAAGTCGCGTTTTATTAATTTTTTTTTTGCGTTTTGTTTAATGTATGTTTTGTTAAAAAAAATTTCATTTTGTTTACTATTTATGTGTTCTGTTTAATGTTTTTGTGTTTTGTGAAAAGAGTTTTGCCGTTTTGTGAAATGATTTTGCATTTGAAATTGACGTGTTTTGTGAAATGTTTTGT
The DNA here is from genome assembly GCA_011419295.1 of Clarias macrocephalus. Taxonomy (NCBI): domain Eukaryota; kingdom Metazoa; phylum Chordata; class Actinopteri; order Siluriformes; family Clariidae; genus Clarias; species Clarias macrocephalus. The sequence goes on from JAAGKR010002371.1 coordinate 13,374, forward strand.
TTTCATTTGTTTTGTCCATTTTGTTTAATGTATGCTTTTTTTTTGCGATTTGTGAAGAGTTTTTTTGCATTTTGTTAAATGTTGTGTTTTGTATTTCAGGGCCACTATAATAAAGCCTACTATTAATTACTGTTTTTTTTTTTTTTAGTTAAATACACTATCCTTTTTTAACATTTTAAGGAGTAAAAATGAATAAATAAATAAATAAATGATAACTCCAGTGTTATAATGTTAATCTCCTACTTATCCACTACAGATACAATGCACCTTTAAATGTACAATAGAAATCACACATTCTAAGCCTGGATGCCTTCATGACTCTTGATATGACTTTTATGCAAATAAACAGACCTTTTTTTCTATAGAGATTAAGAGAAATAATCTGAGTGACACTAAAAGCAATTATCTCTCTAGCTCAACTGTCTGGCTTTAATACAGAACTGAATGTGATTTACGTACTTAGGCGCTTTAACGTCATCTAATTGCAGAGGTGAGAAACTGCTACGTTAATGTGTGTCTCTAATGCACTTTGTTCATAATACAGCGGGTTTAACAGTTTCTGCAGCTCCACTCTTCTTTGAGACAGATGCACTCGACACCAGAACTTCACCAACCACAACGACACACGAGTGTGGACATTAGGATTCCTCAGAGGACGGGGAAAAAACCCCTGATCATTTAACAAATAAATCAGCTTCCGGTTGCCTTCCAAACACATCTAAGAGAAGAATGGAGCATTAATATGACATCTCATTAGAGGACGGCATGAGAATAGAGCATAAGCGTCCTCACCCCGTTGGTCGACACGTGCTGCTCTGCAATTCCAAGGAAAGACTGAAGAGGAGTTCTGGATCCTGAACAACAAAAAAAAAAATATGGCTGTAGGTTGCATTCATTATTTCCGTTGTCGTGTGTGGTGTGTATGTACATATATTTATATATGTGTGTACCTTTGCATCTCGACTTGTCCTGATCGGAGAGGTGTTCAGTTCGAGAGCGTGTCACTAACTCCACGTTACTCGCGCTATAAACCTACAAGTCAATGTCACAGCACGTTATCAGCTTTATAATACCATCTTTATACACCACATGCAACTAAACTAAAGCACTAATACCATGATTAGTACTAAGAGTTATGAAGTGAAACACAAAAGTCACAAAAGTGAGTACGTCCCTCTAATTTCAGCAAAAATTGTTATCTTCTCAGAGGACAACACTATGGAAATAAAACTTAGATATATTTTAGAGTAGTCAGTGTTCAGCTTGTATAACAGTATAGATTTACTTATTTTCGTTTCGTTATTTAGACAATAACGTCTGCATGTTGAGTTATTGTTAGAAGACAGTAAATCTGTACTGCTATACAAGCTGCACATTGACTAATTTAACATACAGTATATCCAAATTTCATTTCTATCATATTGACCCTTGACAACATATAATAAAGTGGTTGCTAAATGTGAGGGGTGTACTTACTTTTGTGAGGGTGTACTCACTTTTGTGAGATACTGTATATATTACCTACACAACATAAATAACTATAAAAAGGAAGAAAAGACATAAAACACAAAAGAAACCTTTGGGAAATTAAATAAACAAACATATTTAGATTTATTTGATACAATACCAAATAATATAGAATAGAATAGAACAGAATGGTCTTTATTGTCATTGCAACAATTATAACGAAAATAAAGGGTCTTCTCTCTGTGCAAAATAACAAATAACGGTCAACCTTTTACAAAAAAAAATACCCACAAACACCCATCCACCCAACCACATATACAAACACACACACACCCAACACACGTACATACAAACACACACTCAGCTATTGCATTATCAACAGTGGTTAATTCTTGCAGTTTTTTTTATAGCTGAGCATCATCATCATAATAATAACCTTAAAAAATATATTTAAATAAACATTATGTAAAAAAATGTTTGGTATATTAATTTGGTATATATATATATATATATAAAAAAACAGCAAGCTCTAAACTTGAAAAGAAGTTAAAACCATGTTGTGTGTCTAATAAAGGATTAGTGTGTTAACGAGTTTCACCTTTGCCTCGTATCCACTGACCATCTCCGTCTTCTCCGAGCGCCAGCCCCAAATACCAGACTTGTTCCTGAAAACAACAGCAGCCTTACAGATGTTTACGTATATAAATTACAGCTCTGAAAGATCATAATTCATTATATGGTGCTTCTTAATTCTGAATTCTCCATTGTCATTGGTCAGAAAGTGTTTATTTATTTATTGATAAATAATATGGGGATATTAGAAGTCAAACCCGGGACTTCTGATAAAAATTCTTGTGAATGAAGGTGTAAACTGCCAGGACAAGCACAGTACAGTGATGATACTCTAACCTTTTAAAGAAGGCTGCATGTCCGTAAATAACGGAACTGCAGGCGTTCCCATGAACATTCAGAAAGTGGAAGACTTGAATTTCGATTCTTGAATAATTTCGATACTTGAATTACTTTCACAACTGTGTTCTATTATTGTGTACAATGAAAAGTCCCAGGTTTGACTTGAACACGTTTCATAATTAAAGCTCTGACAATACTGTGGACTGTAAAGTAAATCATATGGAATTAGATTTGTGCCAGTAACTACTTAATAAAAATAAAAGAATTAAACCAAAATTGTAACCATCATTTACATTTAATTATATGACGTTATATGGGGATGTCTTCACAAGTAACAACCCAAAAACATAAGCTTGATAAACATGAGTATTTATAGTGCGCTATTTTTCATTATGGAAATAAACGGAAAAACATGGCATGCAGGTATACTTTAAAAAATGGCAAGGCAATGAGTATGCAGCACTGTAAACTCCGCTGACTCTGTATGTTTGCAGCAAAACTGAAAAACAAACCTTTAAAAAAAATTTTTTCATTTAAATGTTAGTTTTTTGGTTTGTAAATTTTTTATTCAATTTAAATTCATTAATTTTTTTGTTCAATCCCTTTTTGAGGTAAGTCTAATTCCATTAGGAAATTTCAATTCACTTTTTTTTTGTTTGTTTGAGCAGAGCGTGTGTGTACCTCTCGAAGGCGATGTTGCGTGTGTTAAGGTGTGTCGAGACGATGGGAGAGGTCAGCCTCTGTGCCGTGTTCTCTTGCGACGGCAGCATAGCGGCGAGGAGGGACGGTGCGTCGCGTGGAGACAGGGACAGCGGCTCCGTGTACACCACCTGCTTCTCATGATCCACCTCCATCACCATGGCCCCATCGTCTGGATCACACACGTATCACATACATATATTTTCACTTTCTAGGTGAGACATACCAGTTCCTTGAGTCCTTGATTTATAAAGTGTACTTATAAAGTGTACATGTAACCTGATTTGCTGTTGTAAAACTCTAATCCTGACCTGTCACTTATTTACACTTCAGAACTCCTCACCTCCACCTTTGAAGATGTAGCTGCGCCGGCCCTTGAGCCAGGTCATGTGCTCAAACCCCAGTAACGTGGTGTCTACTCGCAGACAAGAGCCACTCTTCCACACCCGGTACACATCACTCGGACACACTTTTGACACCAGAGGCACTGTGAGACACAGCAAGAAAGAACAGCGAGTGTCAGAGGAGCTGTCCAGTGCTGCAGTGCTGAAATGGTTGTTGCCCAAGGGCAACACCGAGACAGAGGACCACTGTGAGTGTGTGCTGTGTATCTGTGTAAACATCCGAGCTGAGGACAGTCATGTGCTGGTTCAGGACTTACCCCAGCTTGTAAACTCCCACTTCATCTCCACATAGAAATCCTGTGCCTGCCACACAATGTACAAAAACAGTGACTACAAGGGGCGTCAGATGAGAAACCCTGATCTGAGCGTCTGAGAGAGCTTTACCTGTCTGAGTTTGCTGAGAAGCTCAGGAATACCAGCTAGTCTCTCCGTGGCTCGTTTGAAATCCCTGTACTGGAGGACGAGCTGTACCAGCTCGGGGTCTCCTGTGCTTACTGCTTCCTGTAACACTGCACACGTGGCATAAAAGCATTATAAAAGCAGGCAGCGTTGATTTTAAATCCATGCAAATAGGAATAGTGTACCATTCATCCCAGAGTAAATGACCTTCCATATTTTACACTAAATCCTTCATGGTTCATGGACATCCTAGCTATGACAGTTTAATGAACTCATCAGGCGAATCCCTTAAAGGTGATAAACCCAATCTAGCAAATGAAGATTGCATTGTACATGCAATGCAAAAGCAGCCTCAAACCTTCTAACTTAAGTGAGATTTAAAAGTACTACCTAAGAACTAAAGATGACAAATAGACATCTTTAAGCGCCCTTTAACATTTGTACTCTGAAATCTATCTTTGTAACCGAGTCCAAAACTGAACTCTACCCTAGAAACATGTCCACATGAATGGCACAGCTGCGATTCCTCAAATTGTAGTTTTGCAGCCCCAAATCTGACCCCATGTACAGACAAACTATGTCACTGCAGACAGTAACAGACAGACAGACAGACATGGCTTTTAATTTGGCCCTGGGGAACAAAAAAATTAGACGTTCTACTTCATCAACCTTGCTAACTTGTTCAACAGCTTAGTGTACACTGGTTATGTCTCACCTGTCCATCCTCGTGTACTGCTGCGTGTAGGATCGGCGTTGTGCCGCAGCAGCACACGCGTGGACTCCACGTGACCGAGGCACACCGCCAGTTCTAGCGGCGTACGTCCACGTGGATCTACACTCTCCATGTCCTGCTAAACATAAAAACACACACACACACACACACATACTGTAGGTATGTGATGATTGGAAATACCTTCTCGTCCAAGAGGGCCAGTAAAACTTAGACAGTTGAAGGGTCCCTTTTTCTCCTAAGTTATAAAACCTTTGTACACTGTAGAATTACAGATTCCCTTAGATAAATCAATGAAGCTCAAACCTGTGAACACATGGACTTGGAGTGGAGTAACTTGAATCCAGACCACATTCGCATTAAACTTAAAGAACTGACTCTTGTGTCTGAATGAACACAAATTCCCTCAGCTAAGCGCCACAATCTAACGAAAAGCCTCCACAGAAAAGTGGATTATGTGATTAGGATTATAGAAGTGGGTATTATAAGAGGAATATCTAGAACAGGGTGCTCACGATTGGTGTCCACTAAATGGAAGGTTGTGGGTTCAAATCCCTGACGGTTCTGAGGCAAAGCTCTGACCTGCTCAAGCACTTTAGATTAAAAAAAGCCTCAGGTAAAGGTGTAATTAACTATTATGAGCATGCATTCATATAACAGACATGGAAATCCATCCATCTGTAGTCCAAATTGGCATCGTTGAGGGCAATAGTGATTACCATAGTATTTATTCCTATTTTACAACCGTGCTAGGACGTCCAGTCTACATTCACACGCACATTAACCCACTACAGGCAATTTAGGAACGCTGATTAAACTAATCTAAATATTTTTGGACTGAAGGAGGACACGGTGGCTTAGTGGTTAACAATGTCGCCTTGTGCCTCCAGGGTCCGGGTTCAATTCCCACCTGTGTCTGTGTGTGTGGGTTTCCTCCAACAGTCCAGAGATATGCGTTTCCAAATTGTGTGTAGTGTGAATGAGTGTGATCCCCGGAAAATGGAATAAATACGGTGGTCACCATTGGCCATCCCTAGCTGAATCACAAAGGTTGCTAGATGGATGGATGGAACTATAATATTCGTCCATGGAATAGACTTGGAAATTAAAACTGATGAATCTGAAACACAACCACACGCACACTCACCACCTCTTTTTTCTTCAGCTCTCTATCCAACTCCAAGTACCGATTGTTCCAGACCAGATAGTGCAAAGGGAACAGATCCTGAGCCATTTTGTTGTTCTTGTTCAATCCAACGCAACCCAAATCGAACCCTGTTCACCTTTAAAGCAGGATGAGAGTCTGGGAAACGTTCTGCTGCATTAAATACTGTTGGCAGGCTCACAAATAAATCCTTCTTCCTTGCTCAGGATAAATCCAAACTCCATCAGCAGCAGCCTTCATGCTCCTGCTGTCAATACCAATACTGCTGTCTGTCATCCATTAAACACTAAATAACACTTTATTCTGTTTTATAATATCATTTAAATTATGTCAAATTTTGTATTATAAATAAATAAAAAAACAAGCTTGTTTTTTATTATTATTATTATATTATTATTATTATTTTAAAGCTAGCTCCAAATAAACACCTTAACAATCATTACCTTTAGCTAGCTAGTTCAGGTTAATATCTGGTAAAATCAGTAAATAATGTGTTTAATATAAATATATATTTTTATTTCTACTTATACACGATATTTGTGGTCAAACTGTGTGTTAAAAAAAAACGTTAATAATATTTCATGCTAGTCAGAGTTAGCATTAAACCGACACGGAGCGCGAGCTAGCTCGGCTAACGGAGCTCAAAATACTAGAGTAGAAATACACATTTCTAAGGAATAAATCAAGCATTTAAATGATAATCAATTATTCCAGAGGCCTAGTTCCCCAAGTGAAAAGAGCCGCAGGAGGAAGCACAGATGTCAGATTGATCTTTCCTCCCCCCCGGAGATCAGAGCAGCATCACGCCGGGCAGCAGAACCGCAGCGCCGGGGAAAGATCCGGACCGCAGCCGCGAGCCAGTGCGCACCGAGCGGGCAGAACACGGGAGTCGCGCTCGCACACATCCATCCACTCCGAGAATAAACTAGTTATTTCATTATTTATTACTACACGTCGCTTCCACTTCAGTGTGTGTGTGTGTGTGTGTGTGTGGTAGTCATGCGCATCAAGGCAGCAGCTTTCTTTCTCACTCTTCATCCCATCTGCAGTGAAAAAATTCTTAATGCCATATTCACACTCATCCAAATACTATAGAATACTCCATTCTTTAAAAGTGCTTTAAATATTTCTTTTGGATTCTTATACCACATCAAGGTAATCTGATTAAGTACACACTGCACTTTTAATCCACTTAAAGTACATAATCATCATAGACAAAACCTGGCCAAATATATATAAGCTGCACTTTTTTTTCTTTTCTTTTCTTTTTCTTTTTTTTTTTTAAGATTTCATTCAACCAGCCTTAGCTACAGTGTGATGAAAATTATTCCTCATCCTTCAAGAGAACCTCTCACTCACTCACTCACTCATCATCTATACTCCTTTATTCTATATACAGGGTCACTAGGGGCCTGCAACCTATCCCAGTAGACTTAGGGCACGAGGCTATACAAGGGTACACCCTGGTTGGGGTGCCAATCCATCACAGGGCACACGCAATTTGGGAACTTCAAATAGCCTAACTGTATGTCTTTGTGGGAGGAAACTGGAGTACCAGGAGGAAACCCAACAAGCGCGGGGAGAACATGCAAACTCCATGCACGCAGACCCCGAGGCGGGACTCTAACCCAGAACCTGGCTGTGCAAGGCGACCATGCCGCCTCAAGAAATCCTCACTCACTCACTCACTCACTCACTCATCATCTATACCGCTTAATCCTGTATTCAGGGTCACGGGGGGCCTGGAGCCTATCCCAGGAGACTTCGGGCACATGGCAGGGTACACCCTGGACAGGGTGCCAATCCATCGCAGGGCACAGACACACACACATATACTCACTCATTCACACACTACGGGCAATTTGGGAACTCCAATTAGCCTAACCTACATGCCTTTGGACTGTGGGAGGAAACTGGAGTACCCGGAGGAAACCCACCAAGCACGGGGAGAACATGCAAACTCCATGCACACAGAGACGGGAATCGATCCTGGCCGGGGATCGAACCCGGACCCTGGCTGTGCAAGGCGACCGTGCCGCCTCAAGAAAATCTTTATTCCACAATTTGAGTCCTGGAATATGGGGAAGAAAAACTACAACTTTATGATACAGTACATTCAGGTCATCAGCTGACTTCAATTTTTGCACTCCAGCTGAAGCAACCCCAGATCATCACACTGCCTCCAGAGGTTTGTACAGTGGACACTTTGTACGATCACTTCTTGTGCTTCCATTCATACCCTGATGCATCCATCGCTCTGGAATAGGGGCAGTTTGCATTCGTCAGACCTCATGACCTCATTTTTTCACCATTGCCCCAAAGTCCAGTCTTTATGCTTTCTAGCAAATTCAAGCCTTTCTTCACCTGAAGAGTCTCACTAGCCTGTGAGTTCTCATCGCATTGCATGTGTATGGAAATGTTCTCCCTTTCTCTACTAAACATATAGTTCTGGAAATTTTTTGCCAACTGCTGACGATATTTCTCCAAAAATTCTAAATATAACTATTGTTATTTGGACATATAAATGGACATATAAATTAAATTACATCACAACACATCACAGTAAAAATCATGCTGTATTTGCAGAGCTTTAATAACTCAAATAAAATAAAATAAAATAAAATAATAATAATTTGCAAACTAGTTTTCTCTTGGTGACATTCCAGAAGTTTTCTGGAGTAAATTGCAGTGGTCTTTAATTTTTTTTCCTGAACTTTTTTTTTTAGCCATGCAACTTCACAAAGCGTTTAAGTGACCTCTATTCATCACTTTTTCAGACAGCATTTCAAAGTTGATGGTTCACTATCCTCCCAGGTTTTGATAATGTGTTGAAGAGTTCTTTACCCAGTTCCAATCATTTCAAATGATCTTAGTTGTTTTCTTTGATTGATGCAGGTTAGCCTATAGTACTGCCTTATTTTCTGCATGTTCAACTAGGTGCATAAACAAGCTTCAGTTAGTTCAGAGTGCAGCAGCGAGAGACCAGAAGATACGAGCACTTCACCCCTATCCTATCCTCACTGCATTGGCTCCCAGTGAAATTTCACTTTGATTTTACATAACTTTTGACGTATTAAGCATTATATATACGGTCTCGCATCACAGTACCTGAGTGAACTGCTAGTGTCTTACGATCCGCCATGCATACTTCAATCAAAAGATGCAGGCTGCTTGTCAGTACCACATATGATGAAAACTACAGCTGGGGGCAGAACCTTCTCTTATGGAATAGTCTTCCAATTAATGTTTGGTAATCAGACACAGTCTCAGTGTTGAAGTCTAGGCTAAAAACCTATTTATTTAGCGCAGCATTTTTGTTAATAGATTAGACTGAGGTAAAGGAGCAGATCTGGGGGACTCATGGATGTAGAGTATTATGGTGAACTGGTATGTTTAGATGCTGTCTGCCCCCCTCTCACTGACCACTCAGGTTTGTTGATGGTGAAGAGATCAGTTGTTTTTCATCTCAGGGAGCCCTCATGTCTGTTTCCTTCTGGCTCTCCCTTTTAATTAAGCGGTCATAGTTAGTCTGGCCGGAGTCCCTGCTTACACTAAATATACATTCACCTTATACATTATGTCTGTGACCATACTTAACCGTTATCTCTCCTTCTCTGTCGAGCTACTCATGTCGCTCCTGAGCTGCCAGAGATCCAGACCCCCTCTGCCCTCTGGACCTGTCTGACTTGTCCTGGTGCCTCGGTTTTGCGGGTCTTGGAGATCTAATCGCAAGAAGGCTCCGCATGATGACTGGGACGGTTCCACTTACCATGGAGACGGTCTTGGCTTCGGCTAATGCAGACAGCTGTTCTTGAGGACTTGTAACTGCAGTCGCTCAATAGCTCAGGACTGGAATTTCCCTCATTCTACTTGAGCCTTCAAAAAACATCATGTTATATTGTGAAGTTATAATTAACTTCCAGCTGCCTAACATACTGTACAGTAAGACTGAACAGGAATTCCCGCTATCTGTCAATCAAATGAGAATGGTTTCCCTGTTGAGTCTGGCTTCTCTCAAGGTTTCTTTCTATTGCCATCTAAGGGAGTTTTTACTTGTCACAGTCGTCGTTGGCTTGCTCATCAGGGACAATCTGATCATTTTGATTCATACATATTTTGTCACACATTTCCATAATTTTCTTCTGATTCTGTAAAGTTGCTTTGCGACAATTACCAATGTTAAAATGTAATTGAAAGCATGCTTGTCTTAAAGCATGAGGGAAATTAAATGAAATGTTGCTGTGCGTGTCTTTTGTCCATCCCCAGAGAACCTATAGACATGTGATTTAAATTAGAGCCGGCACTACCGTCACATGGCCGTGAGTAAAAAAAAAAAAAAAAATTTTCTAAAGATTAAGATTTCTAAAATTGTATTGTTAAATCATAATCTTAATCGTAATCATTATCTTTGAACAAGTGTATTTCAACATTTTGGCACATAATTAACTTTCGCTCTATTTTTCTGCAGCACAGATAATTTTTTGAGCCAAATCCTATTACAACAACTCGCACACTACATCTTACACTGCTGACTGTTTCGTCACACTCTGCAAAGTTCATGCAGTCTGGTTTGGTGAGGTCATCTACTTTAGAAGCACAAACAACAGCTTAGATGTTATTTGAGGTGTTGCTTAAAAAAAAGGACTAAATAACAACTAAAAGCCTAATTACTTAAGTACCTATACTTATTAATGTATATGTACTTTACCAGTTTGTGCTTGAGCTTTTGAGAATGTACTTAAATAACCGTGCACTCGTGTGAATGTCAACAGACAAGTATACAACATTTGTTTATTTCTTTATTTTTTTTGAAAAACAAACAAAAAGTGGAAAAAAAAAAGAACTTCCAAAAATAATTACAACGCTACAGACTCTTCTTCTGGCATACTATAGGAGAGGAATACATTTACACAAGGGTGTGTGTATATATTTTTATATTTATATATATCTGTACTCTGTAACTAGAGAGAACGGAATTAGGAACTGAAAAAGTATTCCTCCTGAAAAATAAATTCAGAGGTTAAGCACAGGAGTGAAACCAAATGCGACACCCTTACGCTGCTACAAACAACAGAAGCCTTGGAGTAAATTCGACGGAGAAGTTAGAAAGAGTGGAAAAGGAGGAGGATGGGATCAGGAGAGGCATGCAAGTTACGGACCTGCCCTGGAATAGAAAAAAAAACGAAAGAAAGAAAAAAAGGCTGTCTTTTGAGCAATAGCACCTGTTTAAAACTCTTATTGGAAGAGCTCATGAGGGTTCTCGGGCCTGTGACGCCGTGACTGCCGGCTGCTGCACCTGTGTGAACTTGGACCGATGGGGGGGAAAAGGAATTAAAGTACAAATTAGGGGGGTAGCCATCGCTGAGTCTTTTACATATATCTCCTAAGTGTTCTGAGCTCCTCCGTCATCGTGTTCTGTACAAAGTCTGACCTTCCTACACGTAACACACGCCGCGAGATTCTCTTTCACACGCACAAAAACGTACAAACCAACACTGCCTCCACCCGAACAGTCTGTGTGTGTGTGTTCTCTCAGGGCTCTAGGATATTCTCTGGATGAGTTTATCGTCTGATAGGCAGTAGAGGGCGTTGACGGACAGCTCGGAGATGAATTTCTCGCAGGCTTGCCGAGAGATTCCTTTACAGCTGCGCAGGTCCAGTATGGAGAGACAGGACAAGCGCTGCAGGTACACCAGACAGTGGTCCGTCAGACGGCTGCACCCTGGGAGCGAGAAAGGGAGAAACGTTATTTGACCGTTTAACACCACGGCGCTTAATTGTGATCTTGTTTCATCTTCTCAAGTCTTGAGAGTGTTCGGGTCACCTGCTAGATTGAGGTGTGCGAGTGTGTTGCGTGTGGACGAGCCCACGGCGGTGAGGAGGTTGAGAGAGTTGTCGGTCAGAGGGCAGTGTGAGAGCTCCAGCTTCGTCAGCTGAGGCATGTGTCTGATGATAAGCCTCACCGTGGCCTCCGTCACCTCCAGACCACACAGCCTCAAGCACTGCATGTTTCTCAGCTGGGAGCGGTTATTACTTCCTGCACAAGCACACAAACATATACAACCTCCAGTATAGTTATACCTCGATGACTCATGTCTACAACTTTATGATAAACCTGCCCCATTTCTACTGTTCACATTTAAGCCACTTATTATTATTATTATAATTTTTTTTACAGACAGGTCTACGTTGGGTTACCTGGTGGGCTGAGGAGCTCTCTGATCTGTGCGTCTTTGACGCCGTCTGCCCAGCGGAGGTCTAACGAGCGCAGTAAAGGACAGCTGGGAGAGCTCAGAGCGGACACAGACGTCCAGTTACACCCTGAAAGCACCAGATCTTTCAACCCTAAAGATGAAGGAGAGGCGGTGAGGATCGTGGCGTTTAAAATAAATAAATCAAATCGGGTTTGAGCGCAGCAATAGGAGCACCTGGTAATCGGTTGATGAGCCACGTGAGCTGTTTCTTGGATATTTTGGCCCAGGACAGGTCCAGTGTAACCGGCTGGCGCTTGATGATGCCGGAGAGGGCCTGTGGGCTGATGGACTGGCAGCGGCTCAGGCTGATATGCGTCCACAATCGCTTATCGCAACCCCTATTACGCAAGAAAAAGTGTACTTGTATAATTAAATTATATATACAGAGTCAGCCAAAAATGTATACATAACTAAAAAAAGTACACACACTTTAGGAAAAGAAAAACAGTATGTATATTATACATTAATATAGCAGTTATAATATTATCATTTTAACATTATACTATTCAAGTTTTTCTTTTCCTGAAGTATGTATACATGTATTTATTTACAATTATACATTCCCGTCCTTACCATTTGTACCAGCTCTTGCACACAGCCATGCAGACGCACAGCTCGGTTCGAGTTAAGTAGCGGAAGACGGACACCCACACCAGCCTGCCCCAGCCTGGTTCGCTCTGTTCGGGTGACGTGCAGGAAGATGCTGAGCTGGGTGAGGACGCGGAAGGCTTCCCTCTCTCCGGTCGCACGTTTTTCCCGTTCCTCTCTCGCGTGGTGTTGTGATGAGACTCTCTGGAGCTACACTTTAAGCTCTGACTGACGTGAGCGTGTTTGGAAGCGCTCCTGGTGAGAGTGGCAGACTGGAGTTGCGACCTGGGCGTATGCGAGTGTGTGTGAGCGTGGGCTTTATCCGTTCGGCGGGAATCGCCCCGGAGTGGTGGGCGGAGCAGGGACTTGCCCTGGAAGTCGCTGTTGCTTTGGGCGTGGCTTACAGAGGATACATTCGCTTCTAGCTTGGGGACGATAGTGCTGGGGTCCCGCCTGCCACGCGATGGCTGCAGAGTGACGGTCACGCATGAACCCTGATCTCTGGCGTCGTCAGCGGGCGCCCCGGACGAGTCTGTCCGGGTCTGGTCTCCTCCGGCCTCCTCCCTTTCCGCTTCGCGCTCTCCGTTCTGTTGACCGTCTCCGTTCTCGTCTTCCATCTGCCTTGCTCCGTATCTCTGTGGCCGGTTCTCTTTGCCTCCCAGCCCGTTCTCTCTCCTTTCCGTCTTCTCGGCCTCTTCCTCCTTGTCGTTGTCGGCTCCACCCTCTTCTCTCGCCGTCCTTCCTCTCAGAGCTCCACTTCTCGCTTGGCTTCTGAGCCGCACATCTCTTCCCTGATACGACGCTATGCTTCTCCGGCGGGACAAGCCCCTGCTGAGTCCCGCCCTGATCATGCTCGCCCTCTCCAAACTCCGCTGACGCAGGAGCTTTGGAGAAACAGAGACAGAGGTCCGTGTCTGAGAGACAGAATGGGTGGAAAAAAAGGGGGAACGAGAGAACACGAGAGAGACACAAACGAGGAAAGCAAAGGAGCAGAGAATGAAAAGCGACAGAGGAAGTGAGGACAATGAGTGGGATTCTCGCAAGGACATTTTCGGTATGTGATGTGAAAAAACGGTGTGCTTCGGAAAAGCAAAGGATAAACAAAAGAAAAGATCAAAGGATAATGATCCCATCACTCACTACTACTATAGCTAACACTGTCCTGTAGTCTCATTACGCTTTCCTTAGAGCAAGGCTCATCTTGACACATCAATAATCATCTTTATTCAACTACAAATACCAAACCGTCCCTGTCCCTCTGAGACATTCCAATCAAAGGGGGGGGGGGTTTGAAGCTGTAAACACACTTTTGTACAAGCATCAAGCGCGATGAAGACTTACTGACTGGAAGAGTTTGCTCCTCTCCAATTTGATCTACAACAAAAAATAAAAACAAAAACAAGGTCAGAGCAAACAGAGTACAGTACAAGTGTGTGTGTGTTTACATGTTTACATGACCGTCCTGTGGTCTTACCCTCTTGCGGTGCTGTAGCTCCAGCACCCCGGCTCTTTTGCGGCTCTGTTGGTGCTGTAGCAGGATTCTCTGCGATGGCGGGGGCTGGCGGCGGGAGCGCGTCAGAGGTAGGGACGGGGGCGATGGCGGAGGCTGACCCCTGCGCCCCAAACGCAGCCCGCCCACCCCGATGCCCTCTCTGTACGCCCGCTTAGCAGGAGGAGCGGACGGCGCGCTGGATGTAACGGTGCTTTTACTGTCCTCCTCTGAATTACTGCTGGAAGACTGCAATAACACAAGACAATAAAAAAAAGACTTTTATAAAGTCCAAAACTCTGTATCATAATTATAAAAATACAGCTCTGGAGAAAGAAAGAAAAAAAAAAAAAAAAAAAAAGAGAGACAACTGCAAAATAATCCGTTTTTTTTCTTCTTTCTTACAGGTGCGTGATTTGATTTAAAAAAAAAATTCCGAGTTTTGTCAAAGTTTTTTGTTAACTGCTGACAATATTTCTCCTAAATCCAAAATATAATTTATTTAAAATGTGTATTTAAAGGAAATGACATCACAACACATCAAAATAACCCATGATCATGCAGTATTTGCAGAGCTTTAATAACTCAAATAAAACAAAATGCTAATAATTTGTAAACAAATTGTGTTAATGCTTCGATTAAATAACACTAAGAAATCAGTATTTGATGGAATAATAACCCGCGATTTGCAGCTACAGCTTTCATGCGTTTTGGCGTGATCTCCACCAGTTTTTTCACATTGCTGTTGGGTAACTTAAAAAAAAAAAAAAAAAAATCAGCTTTGCTTGTTGGTTAATGACCTCCATCTTCCTCTTGATGACATTCCAGAAGTTTTCTGGACTAAATTGTCTCTCATTTTTGTATGTATTTTATTTATATCCATTTGCATGATTCTGATCAGATGTAACATATCGACCCTACCTCGGTGTTCTTATCCTGGACACATTTGGGACACTCCCAGCAACTGGGAAGATCCTTATTGATCACACCCTCTCCTGGGACCTTCAGGACACACAAAGATCATCATCAACACCACATTTATGTACAACACTGAATCAGCTGAACATGTTCTAAGTGCACGCTTGTGGTTTTTACCTGTATACATTCTGGGTGTGTGATCCGACCGCACTCGGAGCACTCCATGAGCGTCTGGGTGGTCACTGTGCCTTCGTCCTCCTGGCTCCCTTCTTTACATATGGCGCAGACTGCAGTCAGAGGCAGCGCCGGCTAGAGAAAGCACACGAGTTAGAGCTTGTAATGCGAGAATGGAGACGTGGCTGTTGGACTAAGTACTCACAGTCAGGCACTGTCTGAGGATGCAGGACTTCTTGAGTCGACCCGGGCCGCCAAACTTCTTCATGTCCCTGCAGTAGGTACAATCACCGCACTCTGAGCGCCGGCAGGCCTCGCAGCGTTTACAGCGCACACGCCGCCGCCTCAGAGCCGAGATGGATGATCCTGGCTTGGCCGGACGCGGTATCGGGGCCATCGTGGGGCCCGAGACTGAAGGGCGAGGCCGGTACATTACAGAAGGGGGAGGAGGGAGTGGCGTATACCACGAGGGCTGCAAACACGGAAAGAAAAAAAAAAACTATATAAATAAAAGAAAGGGTTTGCCTGTATAATGGTCAGAGCTCTATCTTTTAACGATATCTTTACGTTTCATATATTGGAGGAAATATATTTCTGTCTGTCTGTATGTATGGTACAGCATCACACAAAACTGGCTAATCAGAATTCAAATGAGACCTTTGCAGTACTTGGATATCTTAACCTTAAGCGAATGTTTCGATGCACCAATAGATAATAATTAGAAAAGCTAAGCTGGATATTTTTACAGCTGGAGTGGTATAAGTGAATCTTCACGCGTTGGACTTGTTTTAAGACAAAACTTTAGATAAAGACAGATATTTATCTGATCTACTTTTTCGATTTCTCATCTGTGATACCCTCTCCGATTACTCAACAGGAACTGTATTTGGCCTACGATGAAAAAAGTACAAGGTGCAAGATACTCAACCTTCCAAATTTTTTTATTTCTTTGTATTAATGTGTTAGACAGAGAGTTCTGCCGTACAGAAAGACAGACAGACATGTATGTGGGCTTCAACTTGAAAATAATATCACTGATTACATTAAAGTTAATCAGATAAAAAATTTTTTGTTTTAACCTTTTGACTAAAAACTCTAGTGTTTAATATAGTGGCTCAGATATAAGTAGGATCATTCACAGAAGCATTGCTACAACATGCCCCTATTATTACATGTTGGCTTTTATAAAAGTGACCCCATCATCACTGTGCTATACAATGACCCAGGTGTTGTCATGTGACACACTCCAGCTCAGCGCTTACCCTTTTGGGCCATGTGACAATGGGTATTCCAGTGTAAGACAGTTTTGGATCATCGTTGGCGTGCTCTTCTAGCAGGGCCTGTGGACACCAAAAAGAGTCTCATGACAAACTCTTTAAATAATTATACCGTCTCAGTGCGGATGTCAAAGAAATATTTTATGCATAATAATCCAAAGCGGTTATTAAGTGATGAGTACTTTTACGTACCCGAATGTCGTTGAGAAGCGCTGGAGCGTTTCGGATTCCTACAGGTACACACTTCTTGTGAGCAGGAAGCTGCTCCAGTTTGTGCAGCAGCTGCCACATGCCTTCCAGCTCCAACGGTGTCAGGTGGACCTTTACCCCGGGACGGGCCGGAGGAGAAGCAGCTTCGTCTTCCTGCTCGTCTGGCTCTACTTTAACCTCTACTTGTTCCTCCTTACACTCGCTGTCTGGCTTGACAAAGTCGTCTTTTTTCAACCCTGTGTGTGTAAAATTAAACTCAATATAGGTCGTCTGTGTTAATGCAGAAATGTTAGTGTGTGTGTGTGTGTGTGTGTGTGTGTGTGTGTGTGTGTGTGTGTGTGTGTGTGTGTATGTGTATGTACAAACCGATGCCCAGCGAGTGTCTCTGGAACTCTGGCGTTAAATGAGAGGTGTTGGTCAGACAGTACAGGTAACGCTCCAACACGTACCAACACATCTCGTAATAGAACGGGTAACGAAACTTCGATGGGACCTGCCGGGGGGGACAAAAATAATCTACATGAAAACAATCCTTCAACACAACATACATTATACATGTGTAGCCTATTAATTGTAGAGGCATATCACAAGGATGGCACCTAATTTTTATTAATATGTTAATTAGAGCTGTGCAATTAATCGCTATTATCAATTAATTCGAATTTATGTTTTATGCCGATTTTGAAAATCGATTTTAGCGATGCCACAGGGCGTGTCTCAAGCCTGATGCAGTAGACAGGCTTGTGTTCCTCGCTAAAAACATAAAATGCTGTCAGGCACTTGTTTGGTTTTATTTAGCATGTAAGTTGCATGTGATTTACAAAATGATTTATTTTATAAAAAAGTAATTTAGGTCTGAAGCCTGCATTTTACCTCATCTTTTGCTAAAAATGATCAGAATAAGAAAGGAGGCATGTATGCATGTATGTTGTACTGATAACTGCTTTTCTAAAATAACAAGAAAACTTGTTAGTGAAAGTAAGTTTGCACTTTTAATCCAAATAAGCAGTTAATGTTTGGTTATATTGTTTTTGCTTAAAAAAAAAAAACCTCTAGCGTTACCCTCTAGTGTTAAGAAAGAGAATTGTTTTTAAATAAAATGTTGAAATTTGTCTTTAAAAACATCTGAGAATTTATAGGACATTTTGCCCAGCTCTAATGTTAATATAATAATAGTTCATGTAGTCACGTTAATAACGATTTCTCTTCATGGGAAAATTGAGATCACAATAGTTTTTTTTTGTTGCACTCGGGTAATTTAAAACTCAAAAAAAAGAAGAAGAAAGTGCCGTCTAGACAGTACTTATCGGACTTTGAACATCTCTTTTCCCCCTCAACTCTGTGCCACTGAAAATTCACACTAACCCTCTAACCCTAGGCTCTCCTGAGCCCTCCTGCCTTCCTTTGGAAATCTCGAAAGCGTCATTTTAATGGTTCTACTTCCTTTGGTTGAAGTTAAACCTTTTCTATATTGACAGTGTCTCAGAAAGGAAATTCTGTGCAAAACTGGATCTGTATTAGTCTGTATTTCTGAACCAACCCGTGTGCGATCCTCGATGTTGTAGATGCTCAGCTGCATAGGAATGTTAAAACTGTGCAGGAAATTCCCCCCGAACACCAAAGTATCCTCGGGAGTGTATACTGCATGGATCCAACCTACAAACATACACACACACCAAATATATTATAAATTTTATTAAAAAAAATAAAAAATAAATTCTGCATTGAATTCCCCTGGTCTACAATTCCTTTTTCTACACTTACAAGTTTAACATCAACATTACACAAGACATTTCTTACATTAACACGCTATTAAACTACGCATACCTGAGGGAATCATAAAAGTGTAACCCTGTTTTAGCTCAATGCGCTGGCATGAGGTGGCCTTGTCCCCGAGGAAGATGTCACCCTGTTTTCCTGACAACACCCAGTTCTCATAGAGCTCCAGGTTATGTGGAGTTGGCGGGATCAGCCAGAACACCTAAGGATTAACCAGAAGCATGAGATGTAGTGAATACTACCTATTGCAACATAAAGGAGTAAAAGAAACAGCGCAAGAAAAATATCAGAAGGGATTCCCAGAATCTTGCAAGTTCATTATTAATAAAATCTATACATATAATAAAACTGTAAAGCTGGCGTGTCTGTACGTTGAAGATATTTGCAAAAAAAATATTTGGGAATAAAGATGAATCGTAGAACACATCAAGATGGTTTTTGGAATTTCTGTTTGTGCACGCATCACGTAAACATTCCTGAACTAATTTTAACGGGGTTTTCACGAGGTATTTGGCCGAGCTTGAGGTAACATACAGGCTTTGTTTCATCGGAATCGGCCCACAGGAAGAGAAGACATGCTAATTTGAAATTTTAATGGAAAACGCCCTTATATCATATTTAAAAAAAGAAATAAAATTAAAAATCAACCTTGAAAAAATATTTTGTAACAATTAGTTCATCTCAAAATTCAACAGATGGCACTGTACATGTTTTTTTTATTATTTTTTATTATTATTATTTTTTAAAGTGCTTATGAGCGTGCGGTTAAATTCCATGTGAACCAAGTCATGGGCTCATCTCGCACATCATAAGTCTAAGGCTGAAATGCTGAAGTTGTTTTTGTAATCCTGATGAATTTGTGTCTTCAGCAATAATAAGAAGGAAAAAAAAAGCCCATATCCTCATGTCACACCTTTTACAGGACGCAGTGTGCTGGTAAACTCCTAAAGCTTACCCATATACAGCAATCATGTTTTCCGTGATTATTTCCAAACATTTCTGAAGTGTGTACGCTAACAGCATCAACTCTGGTGTAATGTTTAATATTATACTCTATGCTTTTAATCTTTTAATGCTAAAGAGCTTCCAGCACTTTCAGAAAGAAAAAAATAGCATTACACCAGAGTAATATACATGAAAGATGTTTGCATGTTTTTACATGCAAAACGTAACTTGAGGTGCTAATGAGAACCTCTAGGCGGGCAGGGTTCAAAGCGTTAACGCTCTCTCAGAAGCAGAAGAGAACGACGACGTGTGCGGTTCTCACCTTGCGTCCCCTCAGGATGTGATACCATACTGACGTGCCACCAAAGTCAATATGGAAGTCTGTAAAGCAACCCTTCACACTCATCAGACAGTACCTAGGCAGAGAGAACAAAGGTTTACTTTTACAGAAAGATAAACCGCAAACCGTCTGTGTTAATAAAGATGTGCGCATATACATTATACAGGGGCAAATATTTCCTCTGTGATCAGAATTAAGCATATTTTTTACCTCAGGTTTTTATTTTTTTTCTACCTAGGCTGCATGTCCCCTACTCCCTACTGACTTCCACAATATCAAACCCTTTATTTGGTGATCATGTTTAAATGTAATCAGCACAAATTTAGAGCGAATGAACATGGTGGTTAAACAGTTCTTTATCACACTTATTAAATATCATACACAGTTGAGAGAGAGAACATCTTTTCAGAATCAGAAACACACCAGGGTGTGAAAACGTTAACAAAACTAAATAATGTATAGCACAAAGTCCGCTTTATACAAGCTGCCATCTTGCATTCAGACATACTAAGTGAAAATAGAGGCTCGAACCGGAGAATAAAAGGAGGAGAGAACACTGTAGCAGAGCAATAAGTTTTGTTCAACAACTTATCCTCTGTTAAAAAACACAAACGTGATGCGCCAAGACCCAGTCGAGTTCTTCCACACCGAACTCGCTCATTCATGTCTTTATGGACCTTGCTTTGTGTACTGGTGCGCAGTCATGTTGGAACAGGAAGGAGCTGTCCCCAAACTGTTCCCACAAAGTTGGGAGCATGAAATGGTCCAAAATGTCATGACATGGATGAGCAAGTCCTGACCTCAACCTGATAGAACACCTCTGGGAGGAATTAGAACTGAGACTGCGAGACAGATATTCTCGTCTAAAAATAAGTGTCTGACCTCACAAACACGCTTCTGAAGGAATGGTTAAAAATTCCCATACACACACGTGTGGAACACCTTCACAGCAGAGCTGAAGCTGTTGCAGCTGTAAAGGGGCGGGGCCAACATCATATTAAGATTTGAATGTTGCATGTGAAAGCAAAAGTTTTTTTGTCAATCTGTATTGAATCTTTTGTCAATAGTGTTGTTTTACAGCCCCAAAAAAGCATCCTGTGTCTTATTTTATAGGCGGTCAAACAATAATGTTTTTAAGAAGCTACCTCTTTTAAGCCCGGTCTGAGTTCTGCTCTACTTGAACATGTCACTCGGACCCACCCTATCACTATCTTATAAACCGATCATTTGGCCATGTGTCTATACGTGTCTGTAACTCACTTCTGTACTTTGGGGTAATGCATGTCAGTTATGACGTTGGTCGAGTCTCTCTGTCTCTCCTTCAGGTGTCGTGGCCACATGATATCGACCCAGTCGATCAGATCCACCTGGAAGCAGCAAATCAAACAGTCAGGAATTTACAGAGCGAGTCTAGATCACATGTTTATACATAAAAAAATAACAATAAATAAAAATGTTAAATCCTACCGAGGCAGGTCTCTTGACGAGATGCTCCAGTTTGGTGTGACTGAATTCAAGACTGATGACATTGTACAGTTTTTCCCTTTCCGAGGCCGGGGTTTCATAATAGCGCCTCCACTGTCCCATTGACATCTCCATGCCCTTTTGAGTGCTTACGTCCATCACATCGATCATCCTTCGACTGCCTATCGGAGCGATGAAGAGAGCAGAGTGTACAGGGAGCAGGTACAAAAGCAAAACAGTGTGGAATCGAACCATGCTTGTGAGACTTGACAGGGAGTTATGCAAATGAAAGAAATGATAACAACAAAGAAAATGCTTACCCACAAACAGCTTCACATCACTCACGCTGAAGTCTGGATCGGGCATCCTGAGAACGCAAGGAGACAACAAAAAACTATTTCGACAAAACAATATGGCTGGGCATAAGCAATGGCAGAGAAAAAGAAAAACAGAAAGACATAAAGAGACAACAAGCCATAAGCGGCAAGATAAAAGACATACTGAATGCCAAGTCCGTCTGCTTTAGTGAAGATGATGGGATCTCGAAGTCCTTCCCGCTGAATGTACTCAAAAGTAAAGTCTGCAGAAATGGAAAGAAAAAAAAAAGCCACACAAACACACACACAGAGTTAAAAAATGGTTGAGTGGATCACAGACTGTAATGTTCAGTGTAACACGTTTAATGTTAACCTTTCCCATCCATGATTTTGACCAGGTCCGAATTGAAATAGTCACTTTCAAGCTTTTCTTCCAGGTCAAAAGTCGTTTTTCCCTCGATTTCGTCATCAGAGATGCCATCGTCCTGGTATCGCCGGCGTGTTCCTGTCCGCTAAACACACAAAAACATCGTTCTATGTAAGTTTCAACCACAAAAAAAATTCTGATTTATTCATACCTACTATCAGTTCTAAATCTGAATTTGTTTTACAGCTATTCAAATCTGTAACCTCAAGTAGATGTAGTCTAAACAAAATACCCATTTATACTTGTATCATCTAAAATATACATACATAGTTCTAGCTTGCAAAAATAACTACGGTTTAAAAAAACAACAAAAAAAAAACAACGGTTCATAATTCATGTCATCTGTTCTTATCTTTTTCATTTGAGTGTCATGATCTGACCGTTCTGGTGATGAAACATAACTTTATACTACTCTCATTCATTCATTCATTCATTCATTCATTCCTATTCTATATTACTTATGTACAGGCAGGGTACACCCTGCACAGGGTGCCAATCATAACACTATGAGTAAATCTGGAAATGCCAATTACCCTAATCTTTGGACATGCAAAAAAAAAAAAACATGCAAACTCCACATACGCAGACCTGAGGTGGGACTTGAACCCTTGACCCTGGAACCGCAAGGCTACAAAGCTAAACCATTCAAAGCATTTAATATCCATCCCACTTGTATGTGGTCCTTCTCTAAACTTTTGCCACAAAGATGGACGTACATAACTGTCTAAGATGTCCATTTAAGCTGAAGTATTGTAATTTCCCTTCCCTTGAACTAAGACTACTTCACATTCCAAGCCAATAAGCTCAGTTCCAGTTTTTTGGTCAGATCGGATTTGCATGTAATGACGGTTGACATTCCACACACCCTGGGATTTTGCTCGGGTCATCGATGATGCGATTGTAACCTGAGGGTGTTTTCACATTAGGGCTTCCGCGTTCGTGTCCGAGAACACTTGACCCCAATATCTGGTTAATTTTGATCAGTGAGAACAGGATCGTTCAGCACTCTGCACGGATCGAACCAGATATGGAAGCAAATCGCACACGGGAACGGAGGTAGCTTGCTGCGACATCAGTGCAGTGGGTCTCCCCTAAAATAGCACTCGCCAATCTCATCTTCTGACCTATACAACAACAGCTGATACAGTGGGAAGGCTTGCTGGATATTTTTTTTCTTCCAAAATATCAAAAACATTAACCATGGCACTAGGTTAACATCCACGTTTCTCTTCTCCTCTTGTGTTTAATGCCTCAAGTAGGTGCATACTGCCACCTGCAGTATCGGAGTGTGTAAATAAAAAAAAAATTTAACAAGGGGGGGGGGGGGGGCACTCTTTCCTGGGCACGGTACAAATGAAATCAATTGTGCATACGAATGTAAGAACGGCGTTGAAAACCTGAACCTGTTCTTGCACAAAGCGAGCTCTAAAACTGGAGTTTAACTATTGGAGCGTTCTGCACATGACCTTGTTCTCTTCCACACTGAACACCGACTGTACCTCAGGCCTAATCATGCAACACCTCAATACAGCAGAATGGTAGAAAGACATAATAAAATTGTGGTAGATTTCTCGCCTGCCATGCGTAAGGCCCAGGCTGAATTCCCACCCAATGCCTAAACCCCAGCCACTGGGTGATGATGCTGTGCCCGTCCCAAGCCCGGATAAAACCTGTGCTAAAGTTGAGTGCGGATCAGATGGTCACCGCCCGACGGGATTGCCTGAAAGACTAACAAATATAAAGGGGGAATAAATACGGAATGGGGCGTTCAACACATGCGGATACATGACTGCGTTATCGTCATGGGGACAGAGAGGGGAAAAAAAAAAAAAACTTGGCCATACAGTGTGTGTATTGAGAATATGACAGAACAGGGGTTGTGCTTGAACTCACCAGGCGCTTGCTGTAGCGGGTCTCCTCCATCGCCTAAAAAAAAAAAAAAAAACAGGAACACAGGAATGAGTTTGAGGAAATTTCAGGAGATGTCTGGGCCATTGCGTTTAAATTACAACTATATTAAAAATAATAATTAAAAAAACAGTACATGCAATAAATTAGACTAGATACCACTCCATCACTGGGCTTTAACAGGCAAGTCAGCTTAAAATATATATATAACCTGCATTCAAAGCATACACGGCATATAAGAATAAGAAATAAATAGGAATTTTTTAAGATTATTAGACTTTAGATGGAAAGACACTCAACTTCTGAAAAGTAGAAACAAAGACAGACATGATCAGCTGTATGGATCTGATTCGCGTTTTATACAACATTCAGATTTTATAGAGACGCACAGGAAACTCAAGCGAACGTGTTTTATTGTTTATAACTTTTAATGGAAAGTTATCCGGTTATCGTTATGTTTATAAGAGACAGCGCGGTTGATCTCAGTGACAGGCAAATCGCTAGCATCCGGAGCTAACTCACAGTGTTAGCCGCTTTAACACAAACACAGCCCAGGACATTTCACAATTATTTCACATTTCATTCAGACACGTTCGAACAAAAACTCAACCAGTTTTCTATCCAAAACCAGAAATGTAACCAACACAGCTAATAAACTCAAACTAGCCAGTTAGCATTTCCATTGACACCCAGCTAGCATTAGCGTTAGCAAAACACACAATGTTAGCTGCCTAGGAACAAAACAAGCTAGCAATCTTCAGACCTTTAAACATACCTAGCGTTCAGCTTCTTCTTTTTTTCCCCCTCCTGTTAGCAGTAATAATGCTATGTTTTAGGTTTAATGCAAAAAAACAACATGTATTTCCTTAACTGCAGCCGAAATTCATCATGTCCTAATCCTAATCTCGCCCACTTATTCTGCTTATTATTGTATACGATAAAGTTAAAGGAGTCCGCTTCCATCCGCCATTTGCAGATTGTCATCACACACACACACACAAACGGCGTGAGAGTCAGTCCCTGCCCCGCCCTCTATACAATCCGGACCAATCAGAGACATGGAATGTAAATTAGAAGGCGCTGATTGGTCAACACCCACGCCTGCGTAGCGTATGGTTCTCTGGTTGAACACGCCTCGTGTAGTTTTTATCAGAGACAGCAGGTTTAATGTGTGAAGTTGATAGAAACCAGAAAGACAAAAATGAACTGAAAATCAATCAAAATGGACTGGATTATATTAAGCAGTTATAAACGCATTTGCTTTCGAATAAAATACAGTTAAAGTAAGGAAGAGAACATGAACCAATATGATTCAATATTATCATGATACTTCTGTGCTGATTCCATCTGGATTGTGATTCTATGAGTATCATGATCACAAGTATAATCAGTATCTCATCTTCTTATTGTCTATACCGACTTATCCAGTATACAGGGTCGCTGTATACAGGGTCCCAGAAGACATATGACACAGGGCGGGGCACCAATCCATCACACTCTCACTCACATGCGCATTTACATACTAGGTAATAATGCCATTTAGTCTAACCTGCATGTCTTTGGACTGTGGGAGGAAACCGGAGTACCCAGAGGAAACCCACCAAGCACAGGGAGAACATGCAAACTCCATGCACAAAGAGGCGGACCTGCCTCGAACCAAACCCAGACCCTGGAGGTGCAAGACGATAGCGCTAACCACTAAGCCACCGTGCCGCCACCATAAGTATTGTGATTTAAAAATATCCTGATTCTTGGTTAGTATTCTAAACAACTTTGTAAATAATTACCATTCACACAGGATGCCTGTAGGATAATAGAGGAATTGTGACATTTTACCACCTCAAATGCAAACATACAGTATTTACTCACTCACTCGGAACATGCAATTCCATGCACACAGGCCGAAGACGGGATTCGAACTCGGACACTGGAGGTGAATTGCGAATACTTATGTATTCATATGTATGTCATATGAATAAGTTTCACTTCCATATGGAACCTTGATTATTTTAGCTAAACATCTTAAATAGTAGTGTTACTATTGTAAACAATGCAACGCAGTCAAGAAATTCAGCTAGATATGATAAATAACCAGGTTTGAATGGTTAAACATTGTTGTATATTGTTGTCTCTTCTTTGTATAGGAATTGATGTTTTTTTAGGTTGAACTTGTAAATGTAAATCTGTCATATCTGAGCTAGTCAGCTAATTCGATCTCTTATGTCAGCTAGCTGGTTCCGGTATAGTGTGTTGTTAATTTATGTTGTTGCATGTATGTAGCACCTTGAGTGCATACATACAGTGTTGAAATGACAATAAACTTGACTACTTGACTTGACTGAGCAGAAAGACAAAGCATTATTGACTTTATATTCATGTGAATTTAATACATTTTTTAATGCACAGTAATGGATAACACTCACATACTCAATGTGGCAACCTTATATTTTTCTATACATCGGACCAGTACTATACACAGAAAGAAAAAAATCTATAAATATACACATGCTAAAAACCTACAAGCACATTTTAACCCCAAAACTACCACAAGAGAAAGATGGGGGGGGGGGGGGTCGTCTTTAAGATTTATTCTGGCTTTCTATTATTATAAGAAGTGAATATACTGACTTAGACAGATGTTTGGTTCTAGGGGTTTGATGACGATAAAAACATTTTAAACACAAAGCCCCAAAAAAGTTTAAGGAAAAGAAAAGAGAAAACACAGAGAACATCGTGTCCGACAGTGTTCTGGTGTGAACCCGGGTCTTCTGGAAAAAAAGAAAAAGAATTATTATCAGCAATGAATTATTAACTAAATAATAATAATAAAAAAAGTATTTTGAAAATATGATATAAAATTAGAGTCTTCTTTTGGGATATTATCATTTTAACACATCTATGCTACGATAATACAGTTTCATCATTCCAGGATCCTCATGTCAGGTTATTATGTACCTTTATGAATCTTTAGCCGTTAAACACACGTGTGCTACAAGCGTACACAACACTCTACCTGTTTGCACGTTTACGAAAAGAAGCTGTAGAGAGAGGAAAAGACAACTATCCCCAGGATGATGCAACACAACATGATCATCATTTTCTTCTAGAAGACGTAAAGCAGATGATTGGGAGGAAAAAACAAATTCAGGAAAAAAAAAAAAAACAGACTCAGAAACAGTGAACAGAAAATGCATGCCTAAAATAAGAATAAATAATTACATGGATATGCAGCTTGATAGAACCTGTTGCTTTGTTAAATTCATTTGGAATTTGATATACAGTACATGACGTACACATGCATACTGTACACACTGTGCAAAAGTCTTGCGCCACCCTCATTTCTTCATATTAAATTTACTTAAATTATGTAAATGAAATTACATTGAGCACAAATGTTTTTTGTGAGATGGCTGGAAAAGTGCCTGAAGATAACATTTTAAAAAAGGTTGTTTATATAATGAGCTCATTTCCCCTCTCATCTGTTTCAAACACTCAGCATTCAGCATCACCACATCTGGCATCATCTGCACCTGTTTCTCACTGGTTTATGCCTTAAATTACATGTTTTTTTAATGCTCGAATGATTAATAGCTCACTTAACAAACAAGAAAACATTCCTCTGAAACTGCTCCGATGCTGGGCCTGGACTGAAAAATGAGGGATTTCAGGAAATCTGGAGAGAATTGAGAATTCCTCAAGACTACATTAAAAAAAAAAAGCAAAATAGGAAGAAATCAGCGATGGCGCAAGAGTTTTGCATGGTCTTGTAGATAGAATTTTATAAAAAATCAGGCTCTAAAGGGGGAAAAGTAAAGGAATGGAATAAAACAGGAACACCAACAGAAGGGGTGTGTGTGTGTGTGTGTGTGTGTGTGTGTGTGTGTGTGTTTGTGTAAAAAAAGTAAGATAGACATCAATATACAGCAATAAACTCTCTACTACAATTAGTCTACATGCCATAAATTCAAACAATCTGCACACAGTATAATGATGCATTTTATTCTCATCCATATAATAAGCAAATAAATAAGAACCAGATGTGAATGTTTTTTAACCAAAACTCGTATTCTAACTTTCTCCACCTTCAAATTGGGTTTCCACCGAGTGTTCAGCAACGGTGTCCTTTTGCATCACAACCTTTTTGGATTTTACGAGCTTCATAACTTGATAAACAGTTGCTGAAATATACAGTGTACGTGATCACCAGGACTGGAATTACGAGCTGCGTTTTTACAACTGAACTCTTTTCAGACAAGCTTGAAAGGAAGGAGCTCAACTCTTCTTCGCTTAAAAATGGTTCTACTTCTCTTCATCGTTACTCATCACTTATCATTTATTTTAAAATGCTGTGTGACTTTACAGCAATCCTGGCTACATGGGAGTTCCCTCCTATGCATGATTGATTGTCCTATGAATCAGTTTGATAAGGTCAACTCTTGGAAATGCTGCATTTGACTACATGTCCCTGACATCTGCCCTGGAACAACCCAAGAAAACTCGTCTGAAGTCGGAATTCACATCAGTTTCTTCAGACTTCAGCGAGTGACATCAGATCAACACAGTACTGTATGTGCACAGCATCAGCTGCAAAATAATTAGCAGGTTTAGTTTGAAGTATAATTTAATGTATATATACACACACAAAGGGGTGTTCAAGTCAAACATGGACATCCTGCAGTCGACCCATGAGGATCCAGTGAGTGGAATGCTCTCATGGGAAAAAAAGCCTGTTTTGATCACCAGAGATGTACTGCTTTTGCAGGACAATGTACTGTATACTTCCCACTGCACCACTTGCACGTTACAGGAAATCAGGCTGGTAGTTATTGCCACATCACCTATACGGTCCTGACCTTGCAATTTCAACGTTTCAGCAGTCTGAGAAAGTTTTGCACTGAGAAAACTTTCAACCTTGATGTTATCCAAGCACTAGTGAAACGCTGGGCTAAGTGCATTAGTGTAGCAGAGAAATAGAGAAATATATATATATATATATTTTTTTTATATTTTATATAAATATATATAGAGAAATATAAAGATGAAAGTTTAACTCTCATAACTGTGTCTTGTTATGTTATACAATCAAATGTCCCTGTTTGACTTGAACACCCTTCACACAAGCCTCATTCACACTGATGGCTGTTTGTAATCCGCGTATTAAGGGTGCAGTTACTATACGCTAGCAGCTACTCAACACATACTGAATATTTATGATATTTATTTTCACAGCAAAAAACAAAAAACATTTTTTAACCATTTTTCATGATCATCACAGAATAAAAGGCAAAAATCTCATCAGACGGTGACTGTAGGTTATTATACAGTATGCCTGAACATATTCAAGTACTCACTCCTCCTTCAGTAGTTAAAAATATAAAATCATTTATTCCTCATGTGACAGTATAGATGTTTGTTTTTTTACAGGATAGTGTGAAGATTTAAAAATCAACTTCATGGCACTTTATCCTTCCTATCTGTGGGTCTGTTGAAGAATGAATATCCAACAATCCCCTTAAATAATAAGTTCCCTTATTATTATTATTATTATTATTAATTAATAATAATAATAATAATAATAATAACCGTATTCCAGTGCATGATGGTGCAAATGATCACACCTCAACATATAGTATATGGATCTAAAAATAAAAAAACGAGTGTTTTATGAAACAAATCCCGGTAAATTATCAAGGATCTGCCGACTGGGCATTTCTGTTCAGCATGACAGGATCAGGACGTCATTTTCCAGGCAGGTCTCCAGACAGAGGTATACAAGATGGCACATATGACATATGACAAGATGAACAAGGGTTTAAAAGGTGTTGAAGGAAGAAGTTAAATAATAATAACTATTATAAATTACGAAATACAGTAAGACCACTTTAGCTTCCACAGATGATTAGTCAAGTCTTTGGTGCGAGGGCGCACTTTTTAAAAAATATTAAGGCAAGAAAAATGGAGGTCTATTTCTCGGTGCGGTCCGTACGTCAACAAAATAGTCCTGTCCATTTTACACAAAACAGATTTGCATTGAAGGAGTTGAATGCAGGAGTCACTGCCCGTTGTTCAGAGCAGGGCAGAAGGGCAGATAAGGATTTGACGTCTGTGTGTTGCGTCTCCGGCAGCTACAGGGGAGGGGGGGGGGGGGTGTAAAAGGGGGACCAGCAATGTGACAGATGGATAAAATGACTAGAATGGGAGGAGTCACAGAAATGGGTGTGGTCTCAGAGTGTTTGTGTGAGTATGATGATAACGATGATGATCAACACCACAACGCCGATCACACCCAAGATGATCATTTTCTACCAAATAGAGAAAGAGAGAGAGAGAGAAGAGCAAAAGTACAGTCAGTTTAAACAACAATAACTAATGAATATGAAGAGCAAATAAAGACGAAAATAAAGAGCAGATCACGCATCAACGCCACAGCGAGGGGAAACCGAGACGAGTAGCAAGTGGCTGAACTAGGCTTGGGTAGATTAATATATCAAGCATATCTTTAACGTAATGATGTAAGGCAGGGTTGTATATCTGGTGGATGTATATCTGGTTCAAGATTAAAGATTCTCCACGTTCTAGATTAAAACAATAGACAGAGTGTAATTGTGAAAGATTCATTAACAATAATAAAATGTTTCTAGTTATTCCACTAGGGGGCAAACTAGAGCTATAAACTCAGTGCCTTGAACCCAGCTGATAATAAAATTGACTAATGAAATCTGAAACATTCAAGAAGATAAATAAAATTTGTAAATAAATAAATTGTTGTTGAGTTTCCCCAAATTACATCCATTTTAAATATAATCCTAATCCAAACTTCAGTTCTATGATCAGCATCAGGGGTTACGATGTACAGTAAACCCATAATGTGTGTGTGTTTTTTTTCTTGGTAGTGAATTATGTGTTTAATCTATCTTTTTTTTTTTTCCGCATTCACAACTTCATATATGCATAAATAAACAACAGGAACTGATGATGTTTTATCGATTTACTAAACTGCCTTTTTTTCTTTTTGTATTGTTGCATGTTAATTAAAATGACACTAAACATTCCTGATACTGTAACAAATAGGATATATAAGGAAATATACCATTGCCCCGTTTTGCTTTTAGCAATTAGTGAGTACAGGGGGCCTCGTTTATAAATTTATAACAGATTATACAATGTAAGTGATGATAGGAACTAACCTTTCTCATGGAAGTCCTTACAGTTACACAATTAATAAAATTATTATGCATAATTACTTAACCAGCTTAATTCTACCTGCATTCTACCATATTATTATTTTCCAGGACAGTATGTAATTACTGTGTTGTGATTAATTAAGGGAAATATTAAAGCACTTTTTCGAAATGAGGTCCACAGTTAATATCACAAACAAGTCGGGAATTATATCAATACACACACAGCTTTAGACATTACCAGACTTAATATATATACTATAAATGAATGTATGTGTCTTAATATAAAGTTACCCAAGCCTAGAGTGAACCTAATTTTAGAAAATAAAGGAGGAAGACACCTAGAGATCTAACACCATGACCTAAATCCTCACCCTCACCTGATGCATTACCAACCTTAAAGCCTACACGCACACACACTGCACCGCACCCCAACACCCCCACCACACCCCATTTATCTCTAGTGCACCACCACACACCTACACACACACACGCTTGTTCATCTTTAATATATTTACTCACCAGCTATTTTTTACCGAGTCCTACAGCCAGCCCTATTATCAGAGCAATAATGGCAAGCAACACCACAACAATACCAGCTATAATGAACTTTTTCTGTAAAAACATACACACATATGCACACACACACACACATACAAGGGAATTAGTTTCAGATCCTTTGATTACTATTGTAGCATGTCTCGGGTTAACCACAAAATGACTCATTTTAACAAAATAAACAACTTTTATAGAGAGTAGAGTCACAATAATACACAGCTCTACGCAAATGTGTACAGAAACGATTGTAAAAAAATATGTAAATAAATGTGTAGATAAATAGAATAGAAAGAAACATGGAAAGAGAGAAAAGATAATCAGAGTGTGTATAAAATAATTGTTCGAAGCTTCTTTAATTAAAATGATCGAGTTCCCACTGAGTAATCTAATTGGATGAGAGGTGTTCCACGAGTGCTGATATAGAGCATCGCATTCACTGGAATGTTCAACTACTGCACTCCACGTCACGTTAAGTACACTAACTCTTGCTCTCCAGTAGTAAAAAATAGGTCTGTACAATTTGCAGTACTGGTAGTACCTGACTTACGAACGAGTTCCGTTCCGGGAGCGTGTTCATAAGTCCGATTTGTTCTTAAGTCTGACAAAGTGAGTCTTATATGCCTTTGACACAAATCCACTTGGCTAAATCTCTGTCCCCTTTCCCCACACTGCCATCATCTAACATGAGGCTGAAAATCCCAAATCCCTCTCTAACCGCTGATCAAGGCCACTACTTGATGTGTGTGTGTGACAACGGATTGTACATGCTATATAGCGAACTAGCTTTCCATTTTACGATATTTGGGATTCATGGCCACGTCCCAATCCACATCCTTCACACTCATTAGAAGAGTTGGGTTCTGTTTGGGAAAAATAACCCTTCTCTAATGGGGTCCTGCGAAGACATTCCGTAGCTACATGGAAAGCCCTTCCTCGTATTGTTGCTTTCGCGTTGTTGCGGTTTTCCACCACAGGAGAACGTGTTCTCTTACTCAGCACACTTTCACTGAGTGCAACAGGTTTGTGTGGCTCTGGATAAAAGGTGCGGGTAGAGGTATGTGCATCTCATTTCAAAGAGACAATGTGGGACTTGGATCAAACGCAACGTCACGAGGTTTATTCACAACAGACAGATGTAGCGAAGGGATGAGAAGACTGAGGATCGAGCCAGGGCAGAGTGGGCGGGGTCAGGGGTTTCTCCGCCACTCACGCGCTGTGCCTCCTGCTGATATTTGGCGGCTTTTTTAGTGTCGGCTACTGCCCGCTCGACGAAGCCCACCGATTGGTCCATGTTGCTCTCGATCCGGTCAATCATTCCACCCTGACAGGTGACGAGTCCAAAAAAAAAAAAAAAGGTAGAGAGACAGAGAGAAAAAAGAAGAAAAGGGGAAGAGACAGCAGGAGCAGTAGTGTTATCGTGTGATACAGATGTGAGCGTGTGTGTTCCATACCTTCCGCGCTTTGCTCTGATACCTGACTGCTTTCTTTGTTTCAATCTTAGCGACTGCAACATGATCCACTGCTTTAGAAACATTCGCCTCTATGTTATTGATGGTGTCACCCTGTAATACAAAAGCGTGAATACAAACACATACAATCAGAAAGAATCACACATCAGAAAAACAATGTATTACATACATAGCCTGAGCACAGAAAAAAAAAGAGTCACCACTTGGATGCGAATAAGTGAATATTTAAGAGCATTAGATTGGATTATTACTGCAGCGATTAATGTGTTTCAGCCGGGCAACAAGTCTCTGGTCCTAACTGATGCAGCTTATCATTTCTTAAACAACTCTGGTGGAAGATGTAACCCATGCCTTTTGGAAAAGATCTTACTTACTTTCAGAAAAATTTAATTATTGTCCTGCATCAAGCAAAGAAAACAACTAAAGAGATTGCAGAAATGTTTGGATTTGGAATCAAATTGGGGAAAAAAATAAATACAAGATCTCGGCTCTACTTACGAACCGGTTCTGTTCCGGGAGCACGTCCGTAAGTCCGCTTTGTTCTTAAGTCTGACAAAGTGATTCTTATACGTCTTTGACACGAATATACAATGTAAAGCACACCAATCCACCGAATCTCTGTCCCCTTTCCCCCACACAGCCATCATGTGGCCAACAACTGTAACCGCACCTTTACTAAATGAATCTCACATGTCAAATGCAACAGTGTTTTCTCTGAGGCTTTAAATCGCGAGGGGAATCCCAGGCGCCATTTTGTTTTCCACTGTATTGGACGGTGAACTGGACATCAAGACAGCTTTACAGTACAGCCATTTGCTATCATCATGTTTCTGATTCATTAAAACTACCTGTATTGTATTATTGTTTGTTATTAATACAAAATTATTTCATTGTGGTTCAGACTTTTTCCATTAATTTTACCCTCAATCACTGACACAATACCACAGGTTTTATGATGTGGCACCACCAGGAACTAAGAGGATATAAAGTACGCCTTGTTGCTAACTTCCCATACATACCACTTCACAGGATAAGAGATCAAAACGCAATAAAATATTCGGTGTAAAAAAAAAAAAGAGCTTAGAATCATGGGTACACAGTCGAATCAAATTAATCCGATTTTTAAATTAGGGCAATGCGCTTTTCAATTCGATTAGCTTTTCTTGTCTGATTTATTTCAGGCAGCTGTATTTCTTGCAGGTTTTAACATATTACAAACTCGTAAAAGTATCTAATGTGTACTGAAGTGCTGTAGAACGTGCGGAATTTGTCTTATCCAGGGTGTCACGCCCATACAAAGCACTAATCTTTTTAAACTTCCACGCCACACTCCAGTCCAGTAGGTGGCAGCATTGCACCTACTGCATGTAAAGGTAAGAGCAGAAAACGATGCAATATTCTCGCAAAAATGTGGCAGATGGAATTGGCTTGGATTGTCTGCAAAAAAATGTGTAGATTTCAAAAAATTTAACATTTAAAAGATAAAATAAAACGACAGATTCAATTACCTGAATCAATCAATGAAATATTAATTGCATTGCATAATTGGTTAAATTGCACAGATGTAGCTTGTTGTGCTGGTTTTATGTAATTAAAATCAAAGTTTTCTCATTTTACTTATGTTTATACTGACAAGTATTGATGTGGACACGGTAAATTTTGATAAAGTAATATAAGAGGAATAACACGCCTCAGGCAGTGCTGTTATAGGAAAATAATCAACCTTAAGGTGAAACTCTGCCTTACTCTCTATTTGCTCACACACGGATCCTGTATTTGTGCTCATGTGTGTTTTGGTTTCCATAGTCACCGACTTGTGACCTGAGTGTGATCACCTGGTCTGTGCTTAAATCTGATTAGATTTTATGACTCGCTGTGAATATTTATGAGCTGCTAAGCATTATTTCCTTTGTTTCTTAGTTCACGTTCGTTCTGTGAATATACAAACGTCAAGAATAACTTTATCTTTGTGGGTCTAGTTTTTCAACATGCCACAGAAAAACAGACCAAATGATATATATGTGTATAAAGCATATTATTTCTGGGAAAAAAATATATATATATATACATAACGACTTACCTCTCAGTTTTTTCCCCTCAGACAGCATTTAACAAAAAAAACTTGATCATTAAGTTCAACTATTTTAGTAAGTACTAGATTATCAATATAAAAACAAATGTTCATTTTAGCATGTGATACATCTGAATGGTAGCAACAATTAAGAATCAAAAGGAAAACATGAAAGACGAGAGGAAAAAAAAATCAGGGAATTGGCTGCATTTCGAAAGCAGCTGAATTTCTGGATCGAGGTTAAAGAGTGAGCGAGCGCCCGAGCACAAGGAAAAGGAAAACTGGGATAAAAAGACAGGAAAGAGATAAAGAAATAGGACAGATACAAAGGCTTTGTGAGATGGCTGATGAAAAGGAAGCGTGCGTGACCGAGATATGAACAAAAACATACAAGGAGCGATGGAGTGATGGATGGAGGGACGTACCTGGTTCTCCACGAGCATGGCGATGTCCACGAACATATCGTGGAGTTCCTTTATGCTGCTCTCCAGTCGGACAATGTCTTTGTGACGCGACTCGATCTCGCTCAGCGCCTGCTTGGAGATTCCTGAATCTACGATCTAAAACGTGCACACGGAGCAAAGACTTCACAGTACATCCGAAAAACAAGCTCGTGTTTCTGAATTCAAGCTGAGTGAAAATATTTTTAAAAAGAAAGATTTCTCATAATAATAAAACTGCAGATAGAAACTCATTACAATAGAACTATTAAATATAGTCAAGACATTTTTACTAGTTAAGGAGGATGCCACATTTTTCCCAATCTTCTTGTACCACCAGCAATATTGAATTCTCAAATCTGATCGGTCAAATCACAGGATTATATTAATTCCTACATGTGGTCATTTCTATAGTAAAAGATTACACATAATTTAATGCTCATTTCATTACATAATTTAGTGTTCCTTTCACTTTCACAGTGCACTTTAAACTGTAATCACTGCTCCCTGTCGAGTGAAATTACCTTAACAAAATTCCCCATTCAAAATACCCTACGACGTCATCGATACTGACATCACTTCCTCTGTGCTACCTTGCGTACCTGTTGCTGCTATTATGACCTTAAATTACATGCTATTAAAATAAAACACTGAATATCCTAAAGGTTGGGGGATTACACATCACTATTCTTTTGTGCATCGCCAGTCAATTTGTGCACTGACTTCAAAATCCAATTTTTAAATTAATCATAAATTTTCATGCTCACATTAACTACCGTTCAAAAGTTTGGGATCGCTTTCTAATTTCATGGTTGTTCCTGATTTTTATTTCTTTCTACACTGTAAACCAATGCTAAAGGCACCCAACATATGTAATAATCTCCTCTGAGCAATTGATTTTGAGATGTGTCTGCTACTTATGCTCTGTAAAGCCTTCATAATAGCTTTAATCTGAGTTTTAATGCTGTTTGTTAATTGGTGATTTCTGAGGCTGGTAACTATAAAAACTTCTCCTCTGCAGCAGCGGTAAGTTTTGGTCTTACTTTCCTGAGAAGGTCTTCATGAGAGCCAGGTTCATCATGATGCTTGATGGGTTTTGTTGTTTTGTTACATAATTATCTAATGTCATATGTGTTATTTCATAGTTTTGAAATCCCCAGTATTTTTCTAGAATGTAGAAAATAAAGTCGCTGAACAAAAACAAATTTGCACGTGATCCCAAACCTTTGAGAGGTAGTTTATGTTTGAAGCAATAAAATATTCCTCTATAGTAAAACGTTCCTCTATAATCCTGAACAGGTCATGCGCAGGAAACCTTTCACATATTGGCAGGCAGTACA
This sequence comes from Clarias macrocephalus, assembly GCA_011419295.1. NCBI lineage: Eukaryota > Metazoa > Chordata > Actinopteri > Siluriformes > Clariidae > Clarias > Clarias macrocephalus. The sequence continues at coordinate 50,299 of JAAGKR010002371.1, forward strand.
TTATCCCATCTGGTAAGTGGAAAGTAAACGTTCAGGTACTTAAAGGTGTTAATTATCAAAGAAATTAGTTTATTGAGCACTACCTCACAGTGCTCTCACTGATTGGGTGATTTTCATGATTTCTTTGACCACTGACTGAAAGAGGGATGTTTTCACCACTTTCGCTCGAATGAAAAAGTCTTAAATTTTACTCTGATTCAAACCAAAGACTGCATATATAAAAATATAAACCGTCCATGACGTCACCCATAGGTTTTCTGAGGGGCAGTTTTAAAGCTCAGCAGTGGAAGCTGACTCCGCCTACACCCCGGGTTAATCCATAAAGGGGCAAATGGGTGGAATGAAAGTAGCCGGGCTGTGGTTTGGAGTACGCCTACTTACCCGAGTTACCACAAGCTAGCTAGCTCTGCTTCAGCTTAGCTAAACTGCTATGGTGACAAACGTTAACTTTTTGTTAAACTAACGAGTTTGATCGAACTCCGTCATCCATATACGTCGTCCCGTGTCAACTCCGACGTTTCTTGTGGTAAGTTCAACTACAATGATTCCAGTTAACTGATTTACTGATGAAGTGATGCACAGCAGACAGCTGAATGGCGCGGCTGTCACTCAAATCAGCCACGCCCTCAATTGTCCCTTACTTAAAGGCTTAATATCATTTAAACTGATGAGTTACATAAATATTCACCCCTGTACAGTTGTTATAAATGGAAATCTAGCTATGGCAACCAAAACCAGGTTGTGTACCAGGCTGTAAACATGTTTATTTCTGTTGTAAAGTTTTAACATGAGAGTCTATTGGGATTGACTCACGTTTAGAGTCTAGGTTTCCACGGAGGCTGCCTCTTGACTCAGACTAAGAAGTGTGGACGTGCCTAAGCTAGACTTTACTTCTAGAGTTTGAGACACATAAATTAACACACACACACACAAAAACACACAGTTTACCCCGGCGGTAAAAACCGCTGCATTGCCTCCCTCCAACATTTCCTCCAGCTCCTCATCAGTAGTGACTTTACCAGCTAAAGAGAGAAAGACAGGACAGTCGTAAATGATGCTTCACCACTGTAATGATCACAGTTACATCACTGATTCAATAAACAACACTAACACTATGACGAAAAAAAAATGTAAATGCGTCTATTTTTATTATTGCAACAGTTACTTAAAACTAGGGAGGTAAAAAAAAAAAAGGAAAAAGAAAAAAGCAGAGACACTGTCAGTTTGACACTTTGAAACCACGACGAGTGTGAGAGGAAACAGTCTGAGGTTGTGTAGAAAGCAGTTAGTGTCGCTGAAACAGAAAGCCAAACTCTGTCATCTTTATTATATTCATTTAGAAATATATAAAAAATGTAACTATTATGAACAATTTAGTCTTTTAATACACTTTCAAAAAAAAGCAATAGCTTATAATTGTACACAATGATATATTTACATACAATGACAGAATTCTTATTATGACTATATACAGGGTCTACAGGGTCGGCCATAAATGTACACACACTTCAGGAAAAGAAATACCTAAAATATAAATATTTGTATACTAAACTTATTGCTATATGTTATACATTGATATATATATATGTTAATAATATTTTTTATATTATTATATTCATATAATATACATCATACTATTTCTCTTCTCCTGACGTGTGTATAAATTTTTTTGGTCGACTCTGTATATATATTTTTTGTTAACCCCTGAATTAAGGTCTAACAGTTTCTAACACTATAATCCTTCACTACATGCAGGACAGCCTGTTCAAGGTGTTGTACGCAAGAGATTTCACACGAGAGGTGCACGCTTGATGTGTGGGATACAAAACAGTAGAAAAATTAGCTAAGTATTATTTACACATTTTGTGTCTGCATTTTATTGCTGAGTGTAATCGGAGGAAGTAAACACAAAAAATAGTTCATATTTGGTCTTTCGGTGGGAAAAGTTTGAATCCAAGTGGATAGCGTTTCCATCTGTGTGTGTGTGTTTCTAGTCACCCTGAATCTGCCTGAGTGTAAGTTTGGAAAAATGCACTCAGCTAAAAAAAACCCTCTTGTTTTCCTAAGGATTTTTCCCCCCAACCTTTTGGACTTTTCGGGGGTCTTAACATGCTCAAAAACTCATGAAAATTGTCAGACAGGTTGGAATCTGCTGCCATTTGGATGTCTGGGAGTCTGGGCCACGGGCGTAGCTCGTGGTCCTCAGGGGCCCTCCCAAGAGATTTTGCTACCTAGATCGTGCACACGTGAGCACACGAAACTCGGTACAGATTTAGAGCTCATTGAGCCGAACATCTTTCGCACTGCATGTCCTGGGCTCAAGTCAAGATGAGGCCAATTATTTTGGGTCATTCGCAAAAACACACCCGATGGATTTTGATATACTCCTCCTAGGGAACTTATACAATCGCTACCAAACTGATGAGATCTAAAGACATTGAGGATGCAAAATTGCGGAGGGGATTTTTGATATCTCAAATGGGTCAGCCGTGATAATGTCTTAAACTTATGCCGAAAAATTATTAATAACGTTCTGTGTGGGATTATATTGAGTGACATTATATTCAGTCACACGTTCAGTGACATCATAGTGTGATGGTTATTTTCTAGCATCTGCTGCCTATTGTACACACGTAAATATCACAACTGTTAACACACGCGCACACAAACACACACACATACTAACACACACACATACTAACACACACATCACTAATGTTAACACACACACACACACACACACACACACACACACACACACACACACACACTAAACGCCCTAAGAAACAGGCTTCTATATATTAGATGCTGTATATTATAATGCTGGTATAAAGTTCATTTCGAGCCGTGTGACTCACTGATCTCTAACTGTCTCTGGATTCGCCCTTTGCTCTTTTCTCTGAAGTCCACCTGAGCTTCGTTGTACTTCGTCATCACGTCCACGAACCTCCTGGACAGAACTGCATGCTGGGAGATAAAGTCGAGATGATATTAGCTCTTTGTGTGTGTGTGTGTATATATACGTGTGTGAGTTTGCATGGTGGGAGGACATTCACTAACCTGTGACTTGCGTATCCTCATGTCAGCGGACACTCTCTCTCCTTCAACTGTCTCGAGATCCCTCTCGATGCCTGAGAGCAAAAACACATGGACGATATTTATATTCTCTCTCTCTCTCTCCTACATCACCACATGACCCTAGTATGCTGATGGAGAACAAACTTACTCTTCAGCTTGTTGCGTGCGTTGTTGGCCTTTTTCTTGATGTCGTTGGTAAGAGACTCAAGGTCATCCTGCGTTTCTGAAATAACAATAAAAAGACGTTTAGAAGATTAAAAACACACGGTAGCTTGTGTGCACCTGACATTTAGCTCTGGGTCGAGATCTTACATTTTCATAAAAGTTGGATGCTAAGTTATAAAGTAACTGAACAGGTTGAGCTATGACAGGAAAACAATCAACAGCAGGGTGTTGCCAAGTGCCATTAGTCACACGTCCAGGAGCATTTCCTTCTACTTCCTCTTTTATTCTTGTCTGTGTCGTGCTACTGACCATTTTCTAGTTCCATGCCTTAGAATGTCTATGAAAGGAGTTAGATCCTGTTATAAGCCACACCTGATAGAAAATTTAAAAAAATGACTACAACAAAAAGTACTTTCCTGTGTGGAAAACATACAGATACAACCCACTGAAGCCGGACTCCTCTATAACATTAAAATAAATGTTTCTTCACCATAATCACTGATTGTAAATTTTTTTGTTAATTAAACACACGAAAACCAAAGCACAGGTGTGTTTTATACAATGAGATAAGTAATTAAAATTGAGTCTGATTGAGTACTTTATCAGTCTTTTGTTGGCTGATTCGATTCATGGAGTCGCTGGGTTGGGTTTCGGTTCGGAATCGATTCACTTTTTTTTTTTTTTCATACAGACCCAAGACGGGAATCGAACCCTCCATTTTCAATGTTCGTTAAATACTTTTAGTAGCTTTTGATACTACAAAACCTGTAAGAAATACAGACAGATCAGAGAGTAAATGTTACTTAAGTTAAGGGGGGAAAAAAAAAGGCTTGAGAGCCTAAATATAAATCACAGATTTATTAATGACATCAGTGTTGTTGGTTTTTTTTTTTTAACTTAAAATAAGAAATATGAAGATTATAAGGAAAAACTGACGCCGTTTGCACCTTTGAATGTGAGCAAACTGAAAGGGATATAAAGTAAGTGTAGGATCTTCAGGATCTCCTTCCACAAGCGGAGCAATAATAATATTAATAATAATAAAACAAAGAATCTGCCGTGTAAAATGTCAGTTCGTCAAAATATTAATTTCTTGTTTACATCACAGTTGTATAAAAGCAATACTGCGCTCAAAATCGTGTGGTTATACTGAATATCAGTCACTCGACGGAGCCAATCAGCACCACAGTGCTGTGAAAGAAACAGAAACGAAAGCATGACACAACAAAAAAAAAAAAAAAAAGAGAGAAAAACCTATGAAAACTGAAACTTCAAAGCTGTATGGACGGATCAATGCATGTTTATTCTTCCCGTGTGAAGTTTAAAACCAGTTTTTCTGAAAGCGTGTTGATAATATGAAACAGTGATGTGAATCAAAAACACGTTGTATACAATGAATTTATGGAATAAAATCACCGTAAAAAATAATATCATAATCCTGTGTAATGCATAATCCAAAATAATAATCCTGTGTAAAAAAAGATTTGTGTTAAACATGTGGATAATTTGATCTTTGTGTATATTTCCTTGTATTTGTATGGAATACAAGCAACAATCTTTTTGTCCGAGTTGGATTCCAAAATGTGCGGCCAAGACAGTTTACAGATATGTAAAATCACTGACAAAAATAATCATGCGTAAAAAAAAAAGATTTTTACAGATTCGAGATTTTGTGTGTTTGTTTCAGTACAACTCTGACCATTTACAGACACAAAACTCGTTTTTACACTAACAAATTGCGAAATTATGCCCACCAATGTAGCATAATCCACGCTACATTCGTGGGCGTAATTTCACAATATACATTTTGTACTGTAACAATCACACTCTCGTATCTGTAAAAATCTTTTTTGTTGTTTTTTTACACATGATTATTTTTGTCAGTGATTTTATTGCATAATCGTTAGAGTAAACATATCGGCAGCAGTCTGATAGTGAGGGCTAAGAACTGAGAGCCCGGTGTGACTGAGCAACCAGAGTCTTTTAACATTCATCTACAGCCCAGCCCAGTGTAAATGAAGACTCACTAAAGACTGATTAAAGATTGTTGCTTGTCATTCTGTACAAATACAAGGAAATATACACGAAGATCAAATTATCCACATGTTTAACATAGTTCATAAAAATTGACAATAAACATTATTGAAATACTATGGAAATTTTAAATTGCTCATTTTTTCTGACTGCATATATACTGTACTGTACAGAATGGGTGAAAAAGTAACTAGATATTAAACATTAGTAACAAAGTCTATACTTCTAACATAAATTTGATGAAAACAAATTGTAAATGTACTTTATTACATATGAAGATAAAAGCAAATCTTTAAATCTTTAAACGGAGGCACCGGCCACGTCTTCTCTCATCATTCACCGAGCGTGTGGTCATCAGCTTTGCATGACATTTTTTTATTGTCTCCCGACAAAATTTTTTTGAATTCCACACTCCGTTAGCTCGCTCACGAACAGTCAAGCGGTCGGCCATGTTTGCTTACGTTGCATGTGCTGCCTCTCGTGGCCGATGCCTGTACTAACGACGCGGGGAATATGAAATGCTTCGCCTTCCGAGTGGCACAGTGGTAAAGTGCTCGCCCCATCTCCGGAGACTGATGCTGTAATCTCTCACAGCCGGATGTCATCATGACTCCTGTGACACTACAAGTTCTATAGCCATTAAATGCTGCCTAGTTAATTTTCAGCCACGCTGCATAGAAATCTAAATCCTCAAATAAACATGAAATTTGGACCCCGGCTCAAAGAAAGTTTCCATTGATCGATCTTTCTTAAACTTTAATTCAGTACCACTGATCCTCAATAATATGTGACTATTCATGATAAATTTTTCAAATTGCACCACACCTCGAGTCTATAATCACACACACACACACACACACACACACACACACACACACACACACACACACACACATATACACACACATATACACACACACACACAGTGTGCACTCTACACAAAAACATTAAGTACGCAGTGAAGCGAAATGTAGGCCACTCGGAGCGCCCAGCTATCAGATTTCTAAGCAAACAGGTCTTTTCAGGAACTGACAACACCAACTGTGAGAAACTGAAAAACTGAACTGATCTTTCTGAGGGGAAAAAACCTCAATACTGATACCAAAGCAACCGAGGCTGTTGAGCTGCGTTTCTCTTGCTGACGTTTTTTGCTGTATCATCTTCATCATCATCATCCCTGTATAATATCACTCCCACACAGTGGAACTTCGTCTACTTCCACTTCTTGTTGTATAATTCATAGTTCAACTGGCTGCTCTGAACTATTAATGATTCATTAAACTAGCGTCAGATGAAAGACAGACGTTTAACCATAATCATGTTTCTCCTCAGCGAGCCAGTGTGTGTTCTTTACCTGGCCGGGCGGTGTGTTGACGGTAAACACCAGCACGGCTACACAGATCCATGCTTTAACAGGCTGTTTAACCTTATGGGCTACTCCTGAACTGACAGAGGACAGGTTAGCTAAAGTAAACAAGATATTAAAAGTCTTGTTTCTGTTACACATTTCTATCAAACAAGACAAAAATAATATAAAAAAAAATTATTGACTGACAAATTTTTGTGTTTTCTGCCCATGACATAGTTTTGAAATCTCTACATCATACGTGAGATTGAATGTGCTGTCTTTATTTTAATCTTGCCTCAGCGATCAGTGCAAAAAAAGGTCATGCTGTTTTAAGGAACCTTCGTTGTTAAGTGTGATTTCCGACTGTCCGAGAGATGTCCTGTCCGTGTGTGTGTGTGTGTGTGTGTGTGTGTGGGCTGAAAAGATTCTGGTGTGTGTGTACACATCTCTGGCTCTGTTAATAAGAAACAAAAATGTGGTGCAGATCACACCACACAACTCTTTTTCACTTTATACTAATAATGCTAATATAATGCACTTTATATTAATATCGCTCAGCTAGACTGGTTAGACTTTAGGGGCGGAGCTTCTGAAGGGAAGGGTGTGTCAACAGTCTTTCTCTAATATCGCTGACTTCTCCTTTAAATTAACCTAAACTTAGCTTAATTCATTAGCTTGTACCCACACATTAGTAATGTAATGTGATTTACTTTTTGCTTTTTGGATTCAACCAGATTTGCCATACTATGCCATACTCATGATTGAACAAAAGAAAAATCGCAAAAACCACACTCGTATATTAAAACCTCACCGCATGAAGGAATTCCCCAGATCAGTTCACATATATGAGGGGTGTTTGAGTCAAACCAGGACTTTTGATTGTGCAGAATAACAGAACACAGTAACTCCTTTTATTTCTCTATATAACACACTAATCCACTTATCCTAGTGTTTCACTAGTGTTTGGATACCATCAAGGTAGAAAGTTTTCTTTGATCAGCCTGCCTGCTTCCCTTTAAACCCCGGCTTCACAAGAACTCATTTAATGTCCCAAGCATGTCGATAACGTGGCGATAACCCCAAGCAGTTCCCACAGACTGAGAAAGTCCCGGTTTGACCTGAACGCACCTTGTAGAACCTAATATATATTTTCACATTTATGTATTTCCTGTGAACTGCTGAGGAGGACACTTCAAAAGTTCAGCACTCGAAACGCTTTAGTGATAAATCTGGCAAATCAAGAGATATTTTGAATTTAAACCTGACGCTGTAGATAAAATGAAGGCTGTCAGATTAACAGTGTGCAGTCATCGCGTACAAGATTTTCCGACTTCTGTATGAGACGCTGAACGTAAACCGCTGTTCACAGGATGACTTTAATAATCAGGTAACCTGCGATTGAGATGCTTAAATCAAGGCTGCAAAACCGTGAAACCAGACTGAATGTATTTTGAAAAGTGTACAAAAGAACAAATCAGGAACAAGATTAAAAAAAAGGAAGTAAATCTAAAAAGCTATTTAAATATTTGTAATGAACTCGACATTGTATCACTTTGAAAAACACTTTCTGGTTTATGTTTCCCACTGTGTCTGTGTCTGTCTGGTGTCTGTGTGGCGTCTCGGTGCCCGTGTGTATGTGTCTGTGTGTCTTACTCTGGTCAGACGTTGGTGCAGACAGAATAACAGAATAAAGTTTCTTCACTTCAGCTACGTTTGCATCGATCTTATCGATGCTGTTTCTTATTTCGTCAATCTGAAAAATAAGACAATGACTGAGAGTGAGCGCACAAGCGGGTCGATGTAACAGGTCAACACTGGTCTTTCGAACTATCCTGAAGCTCTGGTGTTTACCTCGGAAAAGAAATCGTCCATGAACGCTGCGTTGTCCACGGCGATCTCAACGTCCTCGTCGTCATGGTCGCGAGTCTGTAAAAGAGCAAGACAGAAGGGTTGGTTTATGAGAGATACGCTGATCATCTGGGAGCTTCAGGACAGGTTCTAGAGTTTCAAAGCAGAGCGTTTCTGTGAACACGTGACCTCAATGTCTGGTTTATTTTAATCAGTGAGAACAAGATCGGCGAAATTATACACAGGTAATGTACGCATAGTCAGTAATTCACGCAGAATTTTGACTGAAGCGTAGTGAACGTGACCTATGGACTCGGAAGATGCGTTTCAGTCGACCTGAAGTACCCTGTGAGTAGTGTCCAGGAAACAAGTGAACAACAGGTCTTCACCGGAAAAGGGAATAAAATATTTCCCATTAATCCTATAGAAAAAAGATTTATATATTTACTATCATTATTATCGAGGATGACATCATATTAATAGAACATAATAATTAAAATTGTAATTTGTTCAAGAAATCTGTAGCATTATATAGGCTAGTAATCTGTGAAAAGAATTCTCTGTACATCTTTGACCAATTATTATTATTATTATTATTATTATTATTAATTATATTAAAAAAATATTTATTTACAAGTTATACAAGTTTTATTATTATACATGTTTTATAATCCTATCAGTTTTTCTTTCAATAAATATTCAACATTTAATGTCCGTAGGTATCCAAGGTGCTTATGTTAACATGGTAACGGACGGAAGAAGTGACATCAGCGCTGGTGACGTCACAGGGTGTTTCGAATGGTGGAGTTCTGTCGAGGGAAGTTCCCTTCAACGGAGCAGGGAGTAGGGAGCACCGTGTGAAGTGCACTTCCACGGAATGGAACGTAGATAAAGATTCGCGCTAAAACTGTCCAATCAGAAGCCTCGTCCATCAGAGCGTTTTTTTGTGTGTGGTTTTAATGAACAGAAAAGGGTCATTTTTTAATATTAATATAAATAACTAGCTGTGTCGATCACATGCAATTTAACGGCACACTCATAAGCGCATTTTTAAAAAATGTACAGCGCCATCTGTTGAATTTTGAAATCAACTAATGGTTTTTTCAAAATCTTTTTTTTTTTTATATTTTGTTTTGTTTTTTGTAACAATATACTGTAAGGGTGTTTTCCATGCTTCTCTTCCAATGGGCCAATTGCGATGAAACAAAGTCAATATGAATTTTTTTTTTCTAGTGCCATTATTTGGTTTTAGTCTATATAAATACATTTAAATACTAAATGCTGTGTGTAATAGTTAAACATTATAGTTTAAATCGCAATCGCAGTATGTGTCAAAATAATCACAATGTGAATTTTTTTATCAAATTGTACAGCCATACTTTATTTCTGCTCAAAGCATCGTCATCATCAGACGCCGATTTTATCTGGAAAAGCCTGTAATTTTCAGAACTGCACCTTCCTTTGTACTGTATTGTCCAAGCCCTAACACACCTGACTCAAACATTTAGTAGATCCTGATGACCTTGTTTTGCTGGATTAGGTGTGTTAGATCAGCGTTAGATTCGGTGCTACTGAATCAGAAAGAATGGAGATGCCTGTATGATAATAGTTATACAAGTGTCTGCTTTTTCCATTTTACAAAACAAGAGCAGACAAACCAGCAGCCAGGGGACGTGTGCGACAGACTCTGTACCTGGACTGTTAGTGATGGGAATCGCCACGGATCACCCGATACAATGTTATCACGATACCCAGATTTTGATTCGATTTCATTGCGCTTCTGTAAACATCGTGATTTTATTTGATATTAATGATTGAATATGAAATCGTTTTTTTCGTAAGATTTAGTTACTATTCTAAAATAAATTTAGCAAATAATTTGCTTCAAGATGCAGCGCTGTGTGGCCCCTGTAGGATTTTCAAAGAAGTGCAACATTTTGGCACCTCAAATACAAAAACATAATTTAATTGAAAATCTATTTTAAAAAATAGATTTTGAAGTTAGTATAGATTTTGAAGTTTGATTTTGAAGTTTTTGCTATTAATTGTTCTATGTATTACTAGACAAAGCTAACTAACAAGCTTGCTTGCTTTTTAAACTTAAAGTTTACATAAGCTTACCCTTTGCTATACGAGTACGGTTACGTAAACTATAAGCCAAAAGTTAAACTTAAGATGTTAAAAAGTGTGAAGTTTGCCTTGAGGTGCTTGCGTCAGGATCATGTCCTTATCCCAACAGGTTTCTCTCTCTTTCTTTTGACATTTTTTTTACAATCAGTGAATTAAAAAGGAGCATATCAGACCTAATTGATGGAATTTTCTCTTTACAAAAAACAAAACAAAACAAAAAAATCACAAACGTCACCTTAATAAGATTTACAATTAATTTTGAGTGGTTACTCTGACTTACACGTATGTCTCCACTTCACTTGGCAGGAGCTCTTATCCACGTCATCTTACCTAAGTACTTGGTATACATATGGTTTTGCTAGTTCACATCTCTCACGTCTAGCAAACTGACCACTCTGGATATTTGTTCACTCTCGATTACGAGACTGCACGCTTCAACATTCATTTTGAAGCCATTCGAATTTAAATTAATGTTCCCACAAGATACAGAAAATAAATCTGTTAACTGACATGTTGGCATTGTACAACCGTACACGCTCATCCTTGGACGTTAGCTTATATTCTAATGCATCTACAGTGCAATAGACGAAAGATACAGCAGGGGAGCCTGTCGAAGACAAGGATATGCAACAGTCGAGTAGGGCTTATTGATGGGGTTCCACTAGGGCTTTTGTGCAAATTTGGCACATTTTTCTTAACTGATAGCATAACAACCAATAATTGGTCATTCGCTCACAACACATGTTAACATTATCTGTAATAACAGCATTGTTCAATTAAATAATCGCACAGGTCCATTTTGCAATTTTTTTTTTTACAATTTACAATGTAGGATTAACTGTGCAGCACTATTATTAATAATTAGTAGGTTAATTGGGGTTTAAAATTGTATTAACTAGTAATATTTGTTTTGCATAATGTTTCTCTTTAACTCACACATCTATTAACTTCAGTTCAGTGGCTTTTTTAAGTGGCCTTGTTTGTGAGTGAGAACAGAGATGAGGAATGCTTTCAGTATCCTTATTTATTTATTTATTCATTCATTCATTCTGGTTAAGCTATTTGAGCTTAACTAATGAAGCTTACATAAATACTAGGGGGGGGGGGGGGGAATTGACTCGGTTAGAAATCGTGATTCTTATATGTGGTAATTCTTGTTCGCCTCACTGATTCCAAAATATATATTTTTTTAATTGTTTGAATTTGAGGTGGTAAAAAAAAAAGGTAAAAAAAAGGTAAAAAAAAAAAAATCATGTCGATTTGTGGATATTTATAAAATTGTGATACTTCCTGTTAACGTGCATTGGGGGCAAATGATCGAATTATTGTTATACTATCGGTTAAGAAAAATGTGCTGTAGTATAAACCTATTTTTTCCCCCTCAGTTGAATCTTTTTTAATTAAACAATCAGCAGAATCACAACATAGTCATCATCAGTGATGGGACCAGCTGATACCATAATATCACAATATCTGTACATGCCGATTTGATTCGTATTGCGATTCTGTAAGTATCATGATTTCATAAATATCCACGAATCTTTAAGATTTTTATGTTTTTTTTCCATTTTAAACAAGCCAATGTGTGAATAAATTAGAGAACACCACCTGCAAGGTTACAGAGGAATAGAAACATTAAATAATTTATAAATAATTGATTTTGGAGTCAGTGTGATACATGAATTACCACACAAAAGAATCGTGATTTGGAACTGAATCGATTTTTCCCCAGCCTCAGTAGTTATGTAAACTAAAGCCCAAATAGCTTAACCAGAAGAAAACAAACAAACAAACAAACAAACAAATAAATAAATAAATAAATAAATAAATAGGGCTGTTGAAAGGCTATTCAAAAACGAAGCCACTTAAAATACGACCATAATAGTTCACTATTGCAAATCGCCCGAACTGAAGTTAATAGATGAGTGAGCTAAAGAGAAACATTATGCAAAACAAATATTACCAGTTAATACAATTGTTAACACCAATTAACCTACTACTTATTAATAATAAAAAAAGGGACCTGTGCGATTATTTGAATGCAAAATGCTGTGATTATTACAGATAATATACGCGTGGTCAGGATTTTTTTTTTGAGTTTATAATTATATATATATATATATATTTTTTTTTTTTTACTTTTTTTTTCTGTTTAAATAATTGAGTTTTTTTTTTTTTTTTGAGTTGATAAATTAGCACTGGCAAACATCCTCATAATTATTTGTGCCATTATTAGCCGTTAACCTAAATGGTACAAAATGGTACATTTAATAATAGTTACATATCGCAGCCCTGATTAACAGGGTTGCAAATTTCACACTGATATTCGAACATGTTAACAATCAATAATGGATTAACCATTAATAATTGACGATAACCGGAGGAGGAATTGTGCATCTGGTGAAGTTTTATTTAAAGAGTTCTAGCAGCACAGCTGAAACACTGACCTCCACTTAATAATCTTATTCAACTGCAGTCAAAAAGCGTTGATTTGCTCAGCCCCCATCTCTCTCTCTCTCTTTACACATGAACACACAGACCCGTCTGAGGTTAGCACCTCCGTACAGCCATGCACACCTCAGCTGTGCAAGTGACGCGCTTGTGAGACCCTCACGAACATGCGACGTGATGCTGTTGAACGGTCGGTTTACTGAAAGTGTTTTACAGCAACAGCGATCGTTTTGTGACAGACTTGTCTTTTCAAATATGTTAGTAGTAAGCATGTAAGGAGCCTGGGTAACAAGGAGAGCTAAGCTAATGTTACATTACAGCTGTGTTGTCGAGGTTACCACTACTTTTTACTCAGTTAAATTCTTAATGGTAATTAATTCATTAAAGGATTAAGCTTTTTTTTAAATTATACACCTTATATAACTCTATACTTATAATAATTCTGTAAACTGAGGCTTTTTGCCAGCACTACTTCTTTAAAGTTCTTTGAACAGTTGGTGCAATACTGCCACCTACAGGACTGGAGTGTGGAGTAGAAGATTGGCAGGAAACAAACAGATGATTTCTTTGTATAAGGCATAGCATTTAACACTGCTTAAAATAGACAGTCAACTTTATTGCTGTTGAATTGGTTCGATTCGAATCCACAACTCTGGCGGCTGTCCTTGTAGAACTATTTGCTTAGATATATCTGACGCTGCTTGACTCATATTCAGTTTTAAAACGTAAGGCCAAACGCCATTAACAAATGCATCCCTCTGTAAATTACCATGGTTGATGGAGTTTATGGCAGGGTTTCTTTTTTTTGCTGGACATTTGCATGTCACCTGTCAATACAATCCAGTTATTGTTTCCCCGAATGTATTTTTAGAATAATTGAGTTGTTTTATATGCAAATGTAAAAAAATGTTCCTCCCAGCTTTAGCGATCCGGTTTATCTGCCTGCAGGGCCTGTAGCGCTCGCCTTATGGTTTTTTGAGATTGTGAGTGCGCAGCCCTGTCAGTCAATCACAGTGACAATAACAAATCCTGTGGCTTTGTGAGTGGGTCATGTTCATGTATGTGGAAGAAAAGAGCATGTGATGAGCAAAAAGCATGAAGAGGAAAATGAAATGGCCTGCAGTGGGTCATGTGATTGATTTTACATTGTCACTGGTTAGTAGTGTATTTCCTGACTAGCAGACCACAGGCAGTAAGGATGGGCAGACATGCCTCCCTCACCTCAGCACTGGAGCCCCACAGGGTTGTGTTCTGAGCCCCTTGCTGTACTCGCTATACACCCACTACCAACTCCACCACCATCATCAAGTTTGCTGATGACACCGTCATGATGAGCCTGATCTCTGACAATGATGAGACAGCCTACCTGGAGGAGATTAAAAATGTGGAGAACTGGTAACAGTGGAACAACCTCCTCCTTAACATCAGCAAGATAAAGGAGCTGACAGTACGAAGCAGTAGAGGAACTACCAGACCCACATCATCAACGAGAGCCCAGCTTCCTATACTTCGGTGTTCACATCACGCAGAACCTTTCCTGGTCCTGTCACACAAAAAGGCCCGGCAGCGTCTCTACCACCTCAGGTGCTTGAGAGACTTCAGACTGCCCTCCAAGTTGCTTAAGAACTTTTACTCCTGCACCATAGAGAGCATCCTGACAGGAAACAAAAGCATCGCAACCTGGTTTGGGGACAGCACCATGCAGGACAGATGAGCTTTACACGGTGTGGTGCAATCAGCTGAGCGCATCATCCGCACCAAGCTCCCTGACCTGCCCTCAATCTACAGCAAGCCGACATTGTGACTGGACATTGTTTTTCTATTTCAATTCCATTTCAATTCTGTTTCATTACTCGTACATAGTGTAAATTTTACAGCTAAAAGTTTTCTGTTTGTATAATTTTTATTCTATTCTTATTTCATTATATATATTTGAATATTTTCTTTTTTATTCTCTTTTTATTATTATATTCTTATTTCATATTTTTTATTTGAATACTCTATTTTCTTCTTTTTTTATTTTATGATAGTTTTTTATGACAGTTTATGTGACAAAAAAATTATTTGAATTTTGAATTAGAATTTATTTGGCAGTTTTTTATGAAGAGTGGACGGACACCACCGTGGCTTAGTTCTTGATGGTAGTGTTCAGTTTTACTAGTTTAGGCTCCTTATCCACGATCTCATGTCCAACATACTGCACATGCTGAAGGCGTTAAAAATGATAAGCAGTGACCTCGAGACTCGGTGGTGGACGACGTCTTTATGACACACGCTGCCAGTCACAAGATGTCCAGCTCAAAGTTCGAGTCAAAAAGTGTTTTTCTCAACCGTCATCAAATTAGTGGTTGTACTGCCCGACCACTAACAGCTACACACTAACAGACACTCAACACACACACTCAAAAGATGACACAACCAACCATAAACCTCTTTATTTTTTTACCGTTTTCTAACAACAACAATGACATTAATACTAAACACACACAAAAAAAGGTGTCAAATTAAAATTATATTATAGTTTAAATCTTTAACGCTATTTTAGATGAAGGCTGAGCAAAACTATTTAATTTAAGCATTAATTATCAAGCTGTAAGATAAATCCCAGGTCTCTGTATGGATCTGTTCGGCGAATTCTTCACAGAATCAAAGGTTATAAATAAATAGATTAACAAAAAAAACAGTTATGTTATGTAACAAAGTCATTAAATAATCTTTGACACAGGGAGAATTTGTAACAAAATTCATGACGATGCACTTTACATGAGATTGAGAGAAAAGAGAAAAGAATTAACATTAACAGGAGCTATAAATGGTTAAAAAGATAATAATACTCTGCCTGGAAGCAATAAAAAGGTTGCACACACACACACACACACTACTATGTCGTTAGCTTTGATTACAGCACACAATGTGGTGTCAGGTTTGTGTGTGAAAATGTTTCCTCATGCTCCCAGAAACACATTCTTTCACAATTCACGTCCTGGGATATTTGAAAGAAAAACTACTTCGGTACATTCTCACAAGGTGTCATGGTGTCAAGAATGAGGTGTCAAAATAAGAGTCGCATGTGTGAAGCATGTTACTCGGCGCTCGTAAACTAATACTAAAAAAATGTAAAAAATAAAAAATATTAAAAATCTTTGCTCGGTTTGCGGAACACTCGTAAACCACGTTACTCGCAATCCGAGGTTCCACTGTACTCTCTATCAAATCCAAGCCTCTTTTTCTAATTAGTCTCACTAATAAGTTGTTTTCTTATGATAACACAAGGTTTTTCAGCCGGCCAGGGTAGCTCGTATATGTGTAGAATAAACACTTCTGGATGAACTGGTATTAGAAATGAATCAGCATTGTTTTAATTATAGTAACTCATCATTATGTCGCCGCTCCTTCATAAATTATATTCTCATAACAGACACGTATTTATCCCATGCGCAGTGTTTCACAAAGGTCTGAAATATACTTGCGGTGGTACAGCGTGTCCCGAAAAATGTGACATCATTTGAAATATGATTATCTGAGTAACTACCTGGACTTGGCAAAAAAAATTTAATAGGCTTCATGCTGAAAAATAAAAGATACATTTATTTATGGATATAAATGGATATAGATCTTAATAACAGATTTCACAAAGCTTCACAAATGTTGAAAATATGCACCGCCTGTGACACGCTGCATTTGTTGCCTCTCAGTACAATGCTCCTGTACCTGTTTATCTTACTAGTGATTACGTTTAAGGCACGTTAATCGAGAGAAGTTATTCGATCACGGATGGCATTGTTCCTCCGAACAGATTTGTAAAAAACGAGAGTAAATATACTTGGGTGGCCTGCCCAAATATACTCTACGTGTGGGAAACACTGCATGAGTATTCAGTTTGTATGGTGCACAAACTTCTAAATAGCGTACACGTGTTCTGCATACATACATTATATTAAAAAAAAATTCATGGTTACTGTCTGATTTGTCTTAAGCATTGATTTCTCACAGGGTTTGAGGTAAAATTTATAAGCATTGAAAAGCTGTGTAACTTGTTTTGTACAAACAGATCAATTATAATTTTTTTGCATTCCTGCGATCTTCTGCGCCACACTCCAGTCTGGCTGATGGTGCACACTACAACAAAGATAACTTTGCAAATATAGAGTATTTTCGAGAGAAAAGAAATCCATCTATTTTACACTGTTTATCATTTGTAATGAAAACATAAAGTGTGAACGGATTCTTCTGAATCATTGATTCAAAGAATCGAATCAACCAACAAAAGATTGATTAAATCGTGCAGTTCTAGTTTATAGCTTGCATTAATTTTTTAGGTTTATAATCAATTCCTGATCTACAACTGCATCAGGGATTCATAAACAATGCAGCGGAGATTTAGGCTCCTACTGTACCTGCAATGATTTCTGGGACTCTCAGACTGATGGAATATCATGAGCAAATATTTCTCTCTCTCTATGTTTTATGAGAACAAAATCTGTCTGATTTGGAATTCTGACTGCTACCGATGTCCTCCCGGGACATCAGAACAATACACAGAGAGAGAGAGAGACACCCTAACTTCTTTTACAAGACCTAAACTAAACACAACATTAATACTTGTATATAAAACAAATGAAAGGTGCTTCAGGGTGAAGCTTTGCTTTAATAATGTCTTAACAAAGGAAAGATGTGAATAGTTATAAAGCTGAGAACACTGTGTGCTTGTGTGAAGGTCAAAAAGACGCACAAACACCACATTTATATACACACCAGGCACGCACTGGAAAAGCTGAGAAAGGGTGATAAGGCGACACACGACTTCCTGAAGAGAGACTGTGTGTTTGCATGTGTGTGTGTGTGTGTGTGTGTGTGTGTGTGTGTGTGTGTGTGTGTGTGTGTGTGAACAAGCGAGAGATGTCTGTTTAACACTAGCTCAGCAGAAATCTCACCCACCCGGGTAACACGAGCAAGAACAAAGGTGTGTGTGTGTGTGTGTGTGTGTGTGCTGACTGAGAATAAAAGAAGCATTTCCCTCCATGTGTGACCGGAGGGAAGAAGCAAAGCTGAGCATTTGAGTGAAGAGGAGTTTCCTGGAAGTCCACAGGAGAAAAACACATGCGCACACACACACACTACTCAGCTGTTGAGTGTCCCACGGAGCCTGGCAGAGGAGTTTGTGTGCATGCGTGAGCATGCGTGAGTGTGTGTGTGTGTGTTCATTCAAAATAAGCTTGTGTGCGCACAAGAGAAGAACAAAGCAGCTCCACCAACAAGTTAAACATTACACAGAAACAGATCTCTGAAAACACAGGCCAACGTAAAGCCTGCAGCGCTCCAAGGAGACAACGCACGACGCACACGACAACGACACACACACCACGACGACACACACACGACGGCGACACACACACACGACGGCGACACACACACACGACGGCGACTATGCACACGACAACACACTCCTCCTCGTCAGTCCTCTCAGCTGCGCTATCGTCTCTCCCTGACTTCAGAGAGATCGGACAGGAGATAAGTCCCAAGCGTTTGATTTGTATCTCTGATCTGAAAAGTTTCTTAGAAGTGTTTGAAGTAGGCTCCTTCGTAAGCAGTGACGCGCACAGACACACACAGACACACACATACTGTCACGCTTAACCTCCTCCATAATCTTTCTTCAAGTCCGAGTTTCTGCCAAAAGCGCAGCGCTGATGAAAATATTTAACTGACAGACAAACGTTGCCATGCCAACAAATCCTGCCTCTGACTCGCTTGAGTTTATTTGATCTCTTTTTTTCATGCTATGCATTAATGGGTCCTTCGTTCCTTCTCACTGTCTGTCTGTCTTTCTTCCTTTTTGTCCATCTTTCTGCATTTGTACGGTCTGTCGTTGCGCTATGGGTCCGTTTCGGACTGTCAGTCTTTTTGCCTGTGGTGTCCTGGCCGCTTTGTCTGTAGGTCTGTCCATAGGGGTTTTAGCCGAGCTGTCAGTTGTTCTGTCTCTCAGCCCGCCTGTGTCTCTGACTTTCAATCTGTCTGCCTGTCTCTTGTCAGTGTATTTGTCTGTCTGTCTGTCTTGCAGTTTCCGTCTGCTGTTCATTGCGTATATTTTATCTCAGTCAGACTTGTTGATTTTTTTGTGCCTGTCAGTATTTCATGCAGTCTGTCTGTCTCTCTGTACGACAGTCTATCTGTCGGTCAGGTTGTTAATCTGGCTGATTTCAGGCTTTTTTTTTTTGTCTGACAACGTCCTATATCCATGTGTCCTATGTCCATGTGTTATGTCCCATGTGTGACAGTCCACAAATCTCTCTCTCTCTCTCTCTCTCTCTCTCTCTCACTGGTGTATTCTCAATCCACGTTAAGGTTATTTCTGTGCTCCCCCCCCCCCAAAGTATTCTTTTTATTCTCTCACTAGCTGTGTGTGTGTTTTTTGTATAACGTCTCTGTATGTATACTCAGTCTAGCCGACTCAGTCTACACTTGCTCATGTACTAATTTATTGCGGTCTCTCTCTCTCTCACACACACACACACTTGTCTGTCGCTCTTCGTCCTATGACCCCCACACACCAAGTCAGCTGAGCACATCATCCATCATCTACATCTCTGACACGTCTATTACACATCTATAACTCTAATAATAACACATGAGAGGTTATTTCTGACCTTATTATGACTATTATTATTGTTATTATTATTTCCTCTTTGTGTTAAATCACACAGCTGGAAAGAACAGCTCCAGTTTGGGATGCAACTTACTTAACTTATTTAAAAGTCCTAAATTAACCGTTATTTTCTCCTTTAGTGAGATATCACGCGCGTGTTGTGTTTTATTAAACCCACAGGAAGCAGCGAAAGGAGCCGAACGCGACACTCTGACACGGAAAACCGCTGTTTATCAGCTGAGATGTTAATCTGAATCCCTCACTCACTCAAACACACACACACACACACACTCATACACACTCACCGCCTTCAGCTGCTCCAGCCGGTCCTTCATGGCTGTTTTTTAAGTCCAAAATGACGGACAGCAGAAAAAAAAAAACGATAAACACCGAAGGTGGAAAAGTGAAGCAGCTGGGAAGTGGAAAGCCGAGGTCAGACACAACTTTTCCTCTGTGTGTGTGTGTGTGTGTGTGTGTTTCTCTCCCTCAGACTGCACTCTTCCTCCTCCAGCTCCACTTTCTCCAAAAACGCTCCATCAAAATGGCCGCTTCGCTCCAAACAGCAGGCTTTACTGTCCGAATTTATCCGCTCAGAAGATTAAAAACAACACTCGTGTAAGATTAATCTCTTTCTCTCTCTCACACACACACACACCCTCTCTCTCTCTGTGTGTGTGTGTGTGTGTGCGTCTGTACTCGCAATAAACCCTGTCCCTCCGCGCATGCGCACTAGCACACCTATGCAAACCGCTCGATGAAGATGGACACGCCCTGTTTGCGGTGCACCTGTGCGCGCGCGCGTGCGCGCACCTGTGTGACGTCATTCATTCTAAGAGGTGACACATGTATGAAAATTTTGCTGCCCTTTAGCTTAGAACAACTTTGTGTGTGTGTGTGTGTGTTGAAACTACTGTCACAATGCCTGATTTCTGAGTATGTAAGGGGTGTGTGTGGGGGGGGGGGGTGGGGAGGGGGGTGGAACTACTGACACATAATTCATGATTTGTGTGTGTGTGTGTGTGTGTGTGTGTGTGTGTGTGTGTTTGTTTGTTTGTTACAACTACCGACACAGTTCATGAATCCTCTCCCTGTTTGTGTGTGTTTTTGTGTATGTGTTCAAACTACATTTGTGTGTTTCTTTTGGAACTACTGACACATAATTTCTCTCTCTCTCTCACACACACACACACACTCTCTCTCTCTCTCTCTCTCTCTTCCCCTCCAACAGTGAGTGAACAGATAAACCTGGTTTATTGCTCATCTTGGATCATGCACTGAACTAAATCTACTTTATTACTGTGTGTGTGTGTGTGTGTGTGTGTGTGTGTGTGTGTGTGTGTGTGTGTGTGTGTGTGAGTGAGTGTTGTGTGATGTAGCCAACCGGAAGAAAACCTGTCCACATCTTATGTAATTATCATAAAAGAAGAACTACAGCTTATTTTAAGTGACAAAACAGACACTGCTCAGTACAATTAAACATGTCATACAGTCATTAAAAAGAATAGGATATACCGGATTAGCAAGTTAATCATTTCTTATTATTAACTGACCTGAGAATGAGGCACAATTTGACAGCTGTCTCTGTAACCACATTCAAGTAGACCTACTGTATGTCTTCAACCGTGTTATTTATTTTCATGTTTGTTTTTTGTTTGTTTGAAGGCTGGATAATTCATTTTTCAGATGAATACCAGACAGGTTAAATAATATGAGTGGGTAGTTCTTAAAATCTCACAGTAAACTGTACTATAACATTTGTCAAACTCATACTACGTTTACAAATACCTTTCTTGATAAGGAAGGTAATACCCTAGTAAATTGTTCAACAGGAAGTTGTATCATTTGAATTTCCTGATAATCATGAGTGCCTTTGTAGGCTGCACGATGGCCTAGTTGTTAGCAATGTGGCCTTGCACCTCCAGGGTCTGGGTTCGATTTCCCCCTCGGGTCTGTGAGTTTGCATGTTCCTCTGGGTACTCCAGTTTTCTTCCCATAGTCCAAAGACATGCAGATTAGGGGTTTGATTGGTGTTCTCAAATTGTTTGTAACACTTGTGTGTGTGTGTGTGTGTGTGTGTGTGCCCTGCGATGTATTGGCATCTTGTCCAGGATGCACCCCGCCTCGTGCCCTATGTCTCCTGGGATCAGGCTCCAGGCCCCCTCTGACTCCGTACACAGGATAAAGCTACCCTGTGATAGCTTATAATCAGATAACTCATTATAAAAAGTACATTTACCTGAATTAATTAAATTCGATGAATTTCATTTGTTTAATTATTTAAAACTTAAAACATAAATATGTTTATAAAGTTATAATATAAAGTTTAGATAACTCATTAATGTCTTTATGCCATTAACATGGATGATAATTAACCTTAACCAAAACTCAACCCTGTTGAAAATACAAGAGAGAGTACAGCCATTGCTTAAATAAATAAATAAATAAATAATGCTTTAACACCTGGTTAAAGGTTTTATAAGTTTGTGAAAGAATTATGAAAGACAAACTGTACTCCAATCATGTCATCACTTAAATATAAAAGAAAGAACTTTATATTAAATAATAATGGATACACAGAAGCAATAAGAAATAACTTTTGTGCAATTTTTTATACAATTTAAACATATTTATTATTGGTATTTGATTATACTTTGATTAAATGCTGTAGTTGATATTTACTGTAATAGCCAGCTGATGGATGTAAAAGCAGAACCATTACATTTCTGAGATGGTTTTAAGGGTATATCGCCCCCTTGTGGCCAAAACGCTCACACCAATTTACATTTACATGTACACCAATCAGCTAAAACACTTAAACCCCCTTTTACTAAGGTCCCTTTGTGCTGCCTGGACAGCTCTGACCCATCGAGGCATGGACTCTACAAGATCTCTAAAGGTGTGCTGTGGTATCAGGTACCAAGACATTAGCAGCAAGTTCTTTAAGCTGTGGAATGTGGCCTACATGGATCTGACTTAGTTCCTATAAAATCTTGATCAGGTAGAGATCTGTGAATTTGGAGGCAAAGTCAAGACCTTGAACCATTTTTCAATCACCTGAACCATTTTTTAGCAGTACGTCAGGGCACATTTAGGCCACTGAAAGAGGCCAATGCCTTTAAGGACTAGCAAGTGCCGTGGAGGTGTGTACTTAGTCTCCAACAATGTTTAAGTAGGTTTCTAACTGGCCTACCACAAAAACTCCAACTTATCCAGAACTCTGCTGCCCATCTCGTAAATACCCATAATGCATCATATTACCCCCCACCCTTCAACGACTTCACTGGCTCCCCATTAAATATGGAGTTTTAAATTCTCCTCCTCACATTTAAAGCACTTCATAATCTTTCTCTGCCTTACTTATCAGAGCTCTTTTGTACATCCCCTCTCTCATGCTTCACACTTCTTCATCAAGTGATGGATTGGAACCCTGTCCAGGGTTTTCCCTGCCTTGTGTCCTGAGATAACTGAGATCCCTCTGCAACCCTATCTGGGGTAAATGGTGGGGAAAATAAATGAATGAATAAATGAATAAAGGGATCTGCTCAGGACAAAATGTAGCACAGGCGTAATGGCTGCCTTGCATAGCCTGCGTTCATTATGTGCGTAGCTTATGCACATCATCAGAAGTTAAGATGATTTAAACAGCGGGAACAGCGAAGTCAGCAGGCACGACAGAAAGTGGTGGAAGTTTTCGAGGAGATGTTATGTGACCAGGTCTGCAGGTCTGCAATTACCCCCCATCTGAATGATGTATCTTTACCACAGCACTGTGGTCGCTATCTTAAATAGCAACATGGTAACTAAGCTTCTTGATGTTTGTTTACTTCATTCAAAACTGTCTGATCTCCAGTGTGCCCCCTACTGGAATCCTCTGGTAACATGCATAGTACATGAGCAAGTACAGTACAGTATGTGAACAAATAAGTTCATAGAATACACAAGCACATGGTTTAACAGTGAGTACCTTTCTGCCCTAATTCCACCCAATGGGAAGGTGGCCATTTAGGATTTTTGACACAATTCAAACTTATATGTGTCCTCAGTGGAATAAAACTAAATCTGGTCAGCATGGCTATACAATATTATAGCTATATTTTTATGTAGCTGTTCTTGTAGCCAGGGGCAGTTAAATCTATACCACCTGGAAACTAGATGCAGATTTTTGGCTTTAATACAGTACTACACTGAGCCAGTGGAGAGAATGCAATAAGGAAAACCGGTTCATGCAGAAGGATTTGTACTGGTACCCTCAAAATGAGACAAGAGCACCACCATCTAAAACAGCATCTGAATTAAACCACTAACTGTTTTTACTCAGTAACTGAAAAGCTTATGTAGATGGATAATTGAAATGATAAATAAAAGTGTGAAATTCTTGTCAGCATGTCAAAAAAGTTTTGACTTATTTAAAAAATATATCAAACCTTACATAATTTATAGTTATTTTACACTTTAATTAGAAAACATTTAAAAGATCAACTTTAGTAACACAATATATTGACCACTGATACATTTACTTAGCCCGATCTGAAATCAGCATTTTGATGCAAAACTTTGAAATTAAGTTTTGAACTAAGATGTTTAAAAGTCAATGCTACTACAAAAAAGAAGAGAAAATAATCATGCAATTTCCCCCCTAAATGTCAGAAACAAGCTTTTATATCCAGAAAGACATTTTAATTGGTTTCAAAATAAAAATTCTATCTTCTGACTCATCAGAAAAGAAGTCAAATAAGTTGCCAATCAGGTAAGTCATGATTATACTGCCAAACACACCTTCACTGCCCTCAACAACAAAATCATAATGATATGCCTGCAAAAATGTTTTTTTTTTTTTCACAAAAAAAAAAAAAAAAGCACTGGCTTAGCAGAATGAAATCATACACCTGTTAGATAATGTGGTGCCAGTTGGTCATGTACTTCCTTTTGTAACCATTAATTCTTTAAGAACATTTGGTGACTTTAACCCAAAAGGGTTTACTGGCTGTTAGAACATATTTCAAGTACATACTTAAAAGGTAGTTATCCTCACGTTTTCTAGCATTAGCACAGAACAGTTAACTGGTCAGCTACCTACCACTATGCCGGTTGACAGAGAGAGAGAGAGAAAAAGAAGAGGTCCATAGTCCTTAAGTGCTCCTAAACCTACATACATGCCACATTCACGAGTATGCAACTTTGATTTGCATAAGCTTTGTGGTTACTGATATAAAGCCTTAAATAATTATGAATTTCAATAAAACTTGTTACTTGGCAGCTTTGCAGATCAACTACATCCCTCAACATAATTAAACCACGAGCTTAAAAATGTCAAAATTAACAAGCAACCATTATTACACTGTCTATATAAAAATCAAAGGAAAAAACCTCAAAAGCACTTATGGAACAGTTTTAATTGGAGCAGATAAAGCTGTAAAGGTATTTCTTTAAATAATAAAAATACAAAAACAAACAAAAAGGTCCAGCCAAAAGATGTACTGAGAATGTTTTTATTCAAAGATCTCTAAGTGCTTAGAGCCACACAGATAGGGAGAGTAAGCACTGGGACACTCGATCTCACACTGAGTGTATGCGCATTTCTGTAAGTGAACACAAAGGTGTCCTAGAGTGAGTGTGAATGGTGAAGTCAATGTAAGCATGTCTACAAGTAGATCACTTCACTGTTTATTCAGTCTGACACACAAAACGAAACAATTTGAAAAATAAAAATATCTGAGCTGGGGGGGTGGGGGGCGGTTTTACAGTAAAAGGGAATTTGGGAAGGGAGGGGGCGGCAAACTCCGATTGCTGAGGAAACCCAGCAACGCCACAAGGGAAAAAAAAAAAAAAGAAAAAAGTCAAAGGGTAACAGGTTAGAGGTCATCATCCTCATCTGGGAGAGCTGTTTCTGATGCCACCTAAAACGACAGGACAAATGAAAACGAGTTAAAGTATTATATTAGTGTTAAAGTGACTCATACTCAAAAAGGTTACAAGCATACTGTATATATAGACCAGTACTATTTTAGAAAAGTGCACTTACTTTCAGGTCATGCTCGTACTGTGCAGCAAGTGATGGGTCCATGGCGATTTCAGGTGGGGCAAGGGCAGGCATCTCGACGAACTCCAAGTTGGGATCTCCGATCAGCTTTCGTGCAAGCCACAGGAACGGCTTCTCAAAGTTATAATTACTCTTGGCGGAGATGTCGTAGTACTGAAACAGAAAACGGACAATACTTAAAAACTACACCCAATACGTAAAGCGAAGAAAGGGAATAAACCCATACAGCATATCCTATACCTGTAGGTTCTTCTTGCGATGGAACACGATGCTCTTAGCTTTCACCTTCCTGTCCTTGATGTCCACTTTGTTGCCGCACAACACTATGGGAATGTTCTCGCATACACGCACCAGGTCACGATGCCAGTTGGGAACATTCTTATAAGTCACTCGAGAGGTCACGTCAAACATGATGATCGCACACTGAGCTGGAGACGAGGATGAACAAGATTAGCATTATACAGCACACATACCTGAACGCCGACACTACATCGCCTGCAAAAGCGTACATTAGAAGAACCCGAACCATACCTTGAATGTAGTATCCGTCTCGCAGGCCTCCAAACTTCTCCTGTCCAGCTGTGTCCCACACGTTGTATTTGATAGCGCCTCTGTTAGTGTGGAAGACCAAGGGATGCACTTCAACACCCAGAGTAGCTGCAGGAAAACACAGGATCTAGTTTAGCCACAATGCTTTTTATAAGGTTTCAATTAAATCTCAAAAGTTAACTTAAGACAATGTAAATTTTGTATCTTAGCTTTTGTGCACTGTTCAAGACAGATTTAAAGAGACATTTTACTCACGTACCAACATACTTCTTTTCAAACTCTCCTGTCAAGTGTCTTTTCACAAAGGTGGTTTTCCCCGTGCCTCCGTCTCCTACAAGAACCAGCTGCGAACAGAAAGAGAATAGACTTACTTTGCAGATGTACTTACTTGCAATACACAGCAGAGGGAATGTTTCCTTCCCATATATATCTGGAGATCAGAGCGCTGCATATTATGACTTGGTGGAGAGCATGAAAACGTTTCCAAGTCTTCCATGAGATGTGGGAACCGAGCTTTTCCAAGCAGGAACAATCCTACCTCGGTTTACATTTCATAAGCTACGATAGCAAGGTCGATTCTGCTATGAAAACATGGTTTAGAAATGGATGCGGTTCTTGTCAAGAGACTAGATCAACAGGGAACAAGGTGAATATTTTTAAACTAGAAAATTTGACAGTGCCAATGCGGAAAAAGAAAAATAGCTTGAATGTAGATGGACCAAGATGCCATATTCAACCGATAACCAGTTTTACCCACACCAAGACAACAAAAAAGGGGGGGGGTGGAGGATTTTTCTAGAACTCAGACGTGCACAAGTCATGTTTTACTTCACTTTTCACAAGCTGACTATTACATCATAATAATGACGAGTGTAAAGACGGAAATATTCAGGTTTACCTTAAACTGCACTTGTGGGTCGTTCTCTGCCATGGTTGAGTGTGTGTTAAACTGTGACTCAGCAGCGGGACTCTGAAGACAGAGAGAGAGAGAGAGTGTGTGTGTGTGTGTGTGTGTGTGTGTGAGTGAGAGAGAGGGAGAGAGATGGCGGGATGGTTATGAAGCGCAAACAAAATGGGCAGGAACTCCAAATCCACACACAATCCTTTCTAAAAGGCCAAGATTACAAAAACATCATGGACTAAAAGGCGCACAGGGCACCACACACTTTCTCCCTCTCCCTCACAAACTATTAAAGATATGCGTGTTAAAGTCAGAAAACACGCAGCATTATTTTTTTTACAGGCCTTCAACTGTGAAACATTTCCCAACCTCATCTAAAATCAAACCAGAATGTTGTAAAGAGCGATCGGGCTGACGACGCGTCTTTCCCCGCACTTTTCTAGTTTCAACTGGAACAAAACCCGCTTCCCCGATGTTAACGCGCTAATCATGCTAACACTGATGCTAACGCTAACGGGCTCTGCCCTGAAAAACATACTCGCCAGGCCCTGGACACTTTTGTTTGTCCTGAAAGACTCGAATCAATAAACAGTTCAGATCAAAACTATGAAAATAAAAATAACGAGTTAAAATACAACTAAAAAATCATACATTTACCAAACGCGCTAAGCGGCGGATACGCTACATCCATGCTAACGGCATGCTAGCAACACTAACGCACACAACGCCTAGCCATGCCTTTTAACAAATACAAGCACAGCACTCACATATAAAACACGCCGTTAGATTTAGTTAAGGTTCGGGTAATATGTTAAAATTTATATTCGGTGAATTAAATTTCAAAATTCCTACAAGAAAATGGAAAACACGTAAAAAAACCTCTCTTACATCTTAGCACTTTGTGCTCCGCGCGACGCGATATGAAGAAAAGAGCAAATGGCAGCGCACGCGCGGGATTCAGCGCGCGCCGGTCACATAAACGCTTCCGCCCTCGCCACGTGACACCGCCGAGTTGGAGGGAGGGAGAAACGTGTGTGGAGGGGGGGAGGGGTGGGGGCAAATGAATTTATATCGCCGCCCCGTGGCGAGTACTGTTAGTGCACCGAACGTTTGCATTTTCACTTCTCTGTTAAATTATTATTGGTGCTTTGCGAAGCGAAGGACTACTATTATAATCCCACAGGCTTATTATTCTTTTTTTTTTCTTCTTCCGTATGAAAGTTTGGTGCGTAACTAGTCCCGCACCATTTGCCGTAGACCCATAAGTGTCAAATTGTGCGGCTTGGTCAGGAATGGGATGCTATGACTTTCCCTGCAGGGGCAATTAACCGGCCCAAAAAGTCCCATAGACTTAACATTGAGACCAACATCAGCTGTGACATCATCTATATCTATGACTATGACATGGGAAGCTCTATGACGTCACGGCAAGCACCACTCACATTTTCTTCAGGAAATGTGCCTCTCTAGTGGTTGTTGTTGTTGTTATCAGTGCTGCTGCCAGCAGGTTTCGGGGGAACTCTATGTGATAATGCTAATGCTACAAGTCACCAGATGATGTCATACATCGACTGTTTGCATCTTCGCCAACTGTGCGTCATGATTGTTTGCATCCACAAAAGCGTTATATGTAATCGGCTGACGCTAGTGACATGGAAATAAATACTATGGAGTCATATTTTGTTTCTAGAACGTTTCTCTGTGTGCAGTTTCAAATTCAAATTTTTATTTGTCACATACACAACCGTACACAGTATAGTACGCAGTGAAATGCTTACACGACTGTTTGTGACCTTGAAACGTACAAAGTACAAAGTATAACTGCTAATAGGAAAGAATAAAAAATATCAAATATAAGATTTATAATCTTTCTTTGCAATAAAGTAAAATAGAATAAAATAAAATATAAAGTATAAATATGTATGTGAAACCAATATGTAAGTGTTTGGTGCCACCCTAATATGTAAGTGTTTGACCGGGCTTGAGGTAACATTGAGGCTTTGAATATGTTTCATCGCAATGAGCCCTCAGGAAGATAAGATATGCTAATGGAAAACGCCCTTATATCATAAAAAAAATCAACCTTGGAATAAAAATTCAATAGATGGCGCTGTAAATTTTTTTAAAACACACTTATGAGTGTGCAATTGAATTCCTTGCGATACTATATACACTATACAATATATTCTAAAACATATACAATATGTTATATATAACTGCTTCTCTACTATCTATTTTTACACACAAAAAAGAGAAAAGTTCACTGATCACCTTTGACATGTGATGGAATGGGAGATTCTCATCATGGATGTGCAGCTGACAAATCTGCAGCAAATGCATCATACATGATTCCAGCACCTTGGTGAATCGATGCCACAAAGATTTAATTCAGTAAGGCAAAAGCGGTTCCAACCCAAATCTAGCAAGTCGTACCTAATGAAGTGGCCGAGGAGGGTATATTGTGGCACAACATGTTCTCCTTCCCCGCTCAAAACTTTCGTTCTTACATACTCTTAGTTTCTATATGTAGTGCCTGAATCAGAAATTAAGGGAATACAACAACGACAACAACAACAACAAGCCTGTCTTAATTTTGTGCTGTCATATAAACAACCTTCTAATAAATGTGCATGGAAGAAAATAACACAGATGGTTGGTGTCTCAGAAACTTTCTTGCTTTGTGGGTGTTCCACAAATGTAACTATACAAAAATATGTTCTATAATAAAAATGTTGGATGGGCTTCAGGATGGGCATTTTATGCAAAATAATCAACAATTCCTGTTGTTCAACTTCAAACCACTTTACCCATGACTATTTTAAAATAGCATACACCCAATGTTGTTTTAGTTACATACACATTTATTGTATGACGAAAGGTTGAGCAATGCTATATATGGTATGCCTTCCCCTCCCATTTTGTGGTATTGATTTCATCCCTGCATGCAGCAACAACACAGAAAACAATGCAGTTTGTTGGATTTTTTTTTTTTCATCTCTTGCACTCTGATTCCCGAAATGAAAATCATGAAGAGATTATATATTGGTGCTGTAGCCTTGTGTATGTGAAACGGATGATCATTTTATATAACCCTAAATGGATTAGCATGTCCAAACTGGTGCCTGGGGAGATGATATAACCACACTATTCATAGAGGATATACTGCAATTCAGTATAGGAAACAAAATCAGTGACCTCATACTAGACAGACAGACAGAGAGACAGAATGACTGTCAGACAGACTGACAGACAGCAAGAGAGATGAATTTTAATCACTAATACACTGTAGTATCTATAGAATTCACTTTGGGTAAGGAGACTAATTAAACAAGGACAGCGCTGACAGTGAAAGACATTAAATAATGAAATATTGAAAAGCAACAAATAAAAATATGACTCCACAAAGCAAAGCGATAACAGCGGTCGGTCGTATTCAGAGTGAGAAAGCTTCAGGTCTGCTTTTTGAAGATGTAGTCAGCTTATTTTGCCTTTGAGATTTGCATATGCACATCAAATATGACAGATGAAACAGTTTTTTTTCATATTGTAGAAGGCTGAAAAAAACACAATATAGACATAAAAAGGATTTTTTTTAAAAATGCGTATGAATTGTGACGTGTAGATGGAACCGGAAATATTGCCAAAGAATAATTTATGCAAACTTATGCGATGCTTATAAAAATCACATGATCAGCACATTTCAAACTGCCGTCCTACGCGCCAGTGTTAACTCTACTTATATTATACTAGAGTGTACCCGCGGCTCAGACCATGTGCAGATCCTGATGTCCGCGTGGTCTTGATCATTACCTGCGAATGCATATACAGTACATACAGTATATGTAGACTAGCTGAAGTACGCGCCATTGACAGGAAAAGAGTTTGTAGAAAAGGTCAAAGTTTTTAATGTAATCACTGCTATTATTATTTCATACATTTCTGTCTGCATCAAAGTTGAACCCCTTAATTTTTTTAAACTGTAATTTCACAAAATTTTGTTTAGTCTGACAACATGTGGTAGTGTTTTCCACTGGATTGGTGGCAAAATGTTAAGAAAATTGTACAAAATTGACCTAGTTCACAGTTCAAAGTTTATCAAAGAAAGGAGAAAGAGATGATATAGAAAAGTTTATGTTTACTTCTTGTTTACTCGTGTAGTCGGATAGTGAATCACAGATAAGAAATCGAAAACGTAGATCTGATAAAGATTATGTTTTGTCTTAAAATGATTCCTGCGTGTTAAAATTCACTTATGCCACTCCAGTGCTATTATTTCAGCAGTAAAAATATTCAGTTTATTTTTTTTCTAATTAATATCTACTGAAGCAGGTTTTGTTCACATTGAGCAAGTAGCTTATTAGTACCTTCTTAGATTACTAAATCAATCTCAAATTCAAATTTTATTTGTCACATACACAGTCATACAAAGTACGATATGCAGTAAGTGGTGTGAATGGGGGGTGTGTGTGCTGCATAAGTTCACTTATGGTGCAGGTTAAAGTTCAGGCAGATATCTAAGTACTGCAAAAGTTTGAGTAAATTCTGTCCACACAGTTTTGCATGATGCTGTGACAAAATCTGGCTGGACAGACATACAGACAGAAATTGTTTAGAAAACCTTTCTTTTATTTATATCGCTAGGCCTATAGTATATTATGTAAGGTGCTTGGTGCCACTTCATGTCTCGTCTTTGTGGAGTCTTTTCAACTCTCTATCAGCTACAGTACGTAATGGCTGGATGTAGGCTGGAAAGACACCTGGGCAGGCACATCAGCTCATGAAATGGCAAAAAAGCACCCAGTTGTTGACATCTCCGGGTGGTTTAACACAGCCCTTCCCCCTACTGGTATATTTTTGAAAGCTAAGAGGGAAACCAGAAACCCACACAGACATGAGGAGAACATGTGAAACTGCACAAGGCCTGCAACCTGAGCGCAGGTTCGAACCGAGCACCCTGGCAAGGACGAACCTGATGTCCAAGCATGCCACCCAGGCGTTATAAAAAAAAACGATTGCCTTGAACCTGCATTAGAGTAACAGAGGGATAATATGGTGATTGAAGATGCAAGGCACAGATGTTTATTACATTCTTGGTTCATTTGTCAGGAAGCATAGAGCAGCCACAAAACCTCGTACCTCAGACATCACAATCAAATACAGAGAAACAGACAAAGATTCACGTAGGTACGGCAAAAACTAAAAACGATCTTAATGATATTCGAAATAATCTCAGATGGAAAGATTAAAAGATTGTTCAACACTTGTTTGCTTTTGAACTCAATGACACATTTTACACTCCTACACATGCACATTTAATCTTAATCTCAATCACTCTCTACAAGGTTTAACTCTGCACCCTGGGGATTACAAATCCCATCACTGATTAAACCTTCTAGCTGTAGTTTGGTGCCTTTCTTTGGTTAAATCCTTTTAATGAAGACTTGTTTGTGAGCTTTCCTGAAGCATGTGCAGAAGCCCAGACATTCACACACACACACACACACACACACACACACATACACATATATGCACACAGACACACACACACGCTCTCACACACACGTAACACTTACAGCGGAAGTGTTTTTTCAGTTCTGTCTTCCCTCCCATAGCAGCACAATTGCACCTTACAGTTAAACAGTACATCAGAAGGTAAGTTAAGCACTTTATATCATCTTCTCACACTTTGCCTTTTAAGCTTCAATTTCCCCAAAAAATCCAGGCTGTACAACTCACACGAACGCGCATACTTGAGCAAGAGAAATGATGCACAGGATGTGAGGTTAAGGTGTGTCGAAAGAGCTCGGTCATCACTTTGAAGCAAAAAAAAAAAGAAAAGAAAAGAATTGCCGAAACAATTAAAGTTATTATTATTTTCTAAGTTGTAAGTAGAAATGTCTCTCACTGTCTCTCTGTCTCCTTTCAGGTGATGTCTGTCTGTTCGGACCAGAGAGAAGACGGAGAGGGCACCTCCGGCTCCTCTGAGGCTAAAACAGACCGTTACGGATTCCTCCTAGTTAACGGAGACACGAATAACGACAGGCCAGTGTTACAAAACATGCACATACACACGCACACACACATACACACACACTCACCCAGTGTAAGAGTTGTGTGTTCAGTGTACAGTATGTGTAGTATGTTATTTTTCTTAACTTATTCTCAACTGTCACCTGCAATTACTTTCCCTGTTGCTCTCAACATCCTGCCGCATTACCATGGTGATATTGGCCCTGTCAGAGTGTGGTTTCCTGTTGTGTGTGTGTGTATATATATATATGTGTGTGTGTTATGGTGTTTATTATGACAGTTGTGCTTTGTACTCGAAAAATTGTCCCAGGCATATATTTAAAGGCCGTCTTTTGCAATGTTCCGGACAAAGAACAATACTTCAGTTAGGTTAGATGTAATGCTATATCTAGGTTGGAGCGTGAGCACGTACAGCTGTAACGATGGGCCTTATGCAGCGGAAATATATCGCAACATACCTTATAGCACATTGACCCATATATTGTATAGGTGAGCGCAAATGTGAGTGCAACCTCTCAGCTTAGCAGGCTGCAATATTTCAGGAGTAGAGCATTAAGTTATGCTTATTATAAGGATTTTGTTCAGTTAAATGAACGTGCCCCATTTAACTATCAATAGGTTTGTGAAACAATATCTAAGCATCACGTTTACTTTCAACTTAGGGTACCTGATTAAACAAAGTTTGGTAGGCAGTCAAACAATTACCCGAGATCAGAATCAATCCAGTGACCCTGGAGCTTTTGAGAGCCAATGCTACCGGAGTTAAAATGCTATAGACATTTAGTGGAAAAAAAATAAAATAATAAAAAGCACATGCAATGTGCCCTATATACTGTATATAAATATATGCACATAGTGTACATTACAACATACTGCTGATATTGTATTATCTAATTGATATTACCATCAATGTATTTAAATTTATATGTTTATATGTTATCTTGGCATGAATTCATCAATAATATTATTATCGCCATATATATTCTTAGTGTCATAGATTTCTTATACTGTAACAATAGTAGTGCCATGGATTTGTCAGTAATGTCATTTGTGTTATAGGTTTATCAGCAATTTCAGCGCTTATTTCCAGAGATTTGTCATTATGTCAGTATTGGCATAGGTGTGCTATAATGCCAGTGGTGTGATAGGGATGTCAGTGATGTCGGATTTCTCATAAATTTATCAGCAAATGAATTATTTTCCTACATTTATCATATTGTCAGTATTGACATCATTGTTGGACAATTTTATGTCGGTAATGTCACTATGGATATAAGTTTGTTAACAATGTCAGTATCGTCATAGATTCATCAGTAATGTTAATATTGCCATAAATTGAACAGTTTTATTGTTAGTGTCACAGATTTTTTATATATCTTATATATTTGCCATAGTGTCAGTATTGTCATAGAGTTCTCATAAGGCAAGTCAATGATGTCGGATTTCTCATAAATTTGTCATCAATTTCAAATAAGTTTAAATTTTTTCATAACGTTAGTATTTTCATAGATTTGTCAGTATGGTCATTATACAGTAGTTGTATATTTTTATGTGACCAATGTGGCCTTGGTTATAGGTTTGTCAACAATGTTCAATTTGTCATAGATTTATCTGTATTATTATTATCAGCGTCATAGATTTTTCAGCATTGTCTCTATTGTTATATATTTATCACTGTCATTAGTGTCATCGATTTGTTTTTCGTGTAAAGTTGACTACTTATGTGGTTGGATTGACTGTGGAAGGAAGACATGCAGTTACATGCATGTGTACCTTTTTCTTTAAACTAAGGATCAATTTGTCTAGATAAGAAATTGCACAATATACTCCATGTCACCTAGTGTATAGTGTAGTGTAGTGTAGTGTAGTAGACACATGTAATAACTTTGTCAGACCATAACTAGGCGAATGCATTTTCCCTAATACCCCAAAGAGTGGAAATAAGAGTGTATAATAATATTATTTACATGTTGTACTTGTGTCACCAGCAGTGATGACCCCTCTCCCGAGTTGGTGAGACATCGAGAAATGAAATGGATCACCCTCATGAACCAGTGGGATCAGGTGCTAGAGAAGAAGCACAGTAAGGTATGGTTGTGTGGGGGGGGGGGGGGGGAGTCAGAAATGGTAGATTTTTCATCATCATCATCATCTTTTTCTTCTTTTGACTCTAGATCAAAGCTCAGTGTCAGAAGGGCATCCCAGCATCTGTCAGGTCCCGGTGCTGGCCTTTGCTGTGTGGAGCGAAACAGAGGAAAGAGAATAACAAGGACCTCTACCAAGTGAGTGAAAATGTTTGTTAAAGTTTATAGGAAATAAAGTACAGTAAGTCTTTCCAGACGTGATTTTTTTTATCGTTATTCTGGAAAAAAAACTGAAAAAAGCCCACACATCATTATGCTGATTTCCATTTGACGACCTTTTCCTACACTCACTCACTCTTACTCATTCTATATCTATACCCCTTTATTCTGTATTCAGGGTCACGGGGGGCCTGGAGCTTATCCCAGGAGACTTAGGGCACAAATCGGGGTACACACTGGACGGGGTGCCAATCCATCGCAGGGCACACACACTCATTCACACACAATGGGCAATTTGGGGAACGGCAATTAGCCTAATCTGCATTAAGTCTTTGGACTTTGGGAGGAAACCGGAGTACCCGGAGGAAACCCACCAAGCTCGGGGAGAACATGCAAACTCCATTAATCGTATCTGGCTGGAAATCGAACCCTTACCCTGGAGGTGCAAGGCGACAGCGCTAACCACTAAACCACCGTACCGCCCCTTTTCCTACATTTCAGTGCACATTTCTAAATGCCTATGAAGCTTCATTCATCCATCCATTCATTCATTCATCCATCCAACTGGGTAACTGACTCATCCTGGTCAGGGCCATTCCACAGTGAGCAGGTGGTGATGAGAGGTACCTGGAGAACCCAAAGAAACCTCACTTGGTGAGGATATAGAGAAGTTAATCATGCTTTTGTATTTGTCGTTGAGCCTCGCTGGTTGATGGATCTCCTTGGGCGTAACTTTCAAGGATCTACATACGATAGAATCCCTGTTAGCCTGGGGAACCATTAAAGTTCTTCAGCCTGTTGCAGATGAAATCCAAACGTCTGTAGTTTAATAAACCAAAATTGAGTTACTTAAGTCTTTAGGTCCCTGATGTCATTAAGTGTTGGTGTTGGAATCAAACCAGCTTTGCCAATCTAGAGCTGTATTTCAGCACAGAAACAAATGAAATGGTTCAAGCTGAGACAACAGCAACTAGTGAAAAGCAGCTA
Organism: Clarias macrocephalus; assembly: GCA_011419295.1. NCBI lineage: Eukaryota > Metazoa > Chordata > Actinopteri > Siluriformes > Clariidae > Clarias > Clarias macrocephalus. Next base: position 86,809 of record JAAGKR010002371.1, read on the forward strand.
TTGACTAAAAACTGTTCTCAAGTTTGGTTTCATTCCTCTGTCTGTTTCTCTCTGTAAGACCTTGGAGACGTCCCCGGGTCAGCAAAGCTGGATCGATGTCATCAAGAGAGACACGGACAGGCAGTTTCCCTTCCACGAGATGTTTCAATCCAAAGACAGTCATGGGTAACGTCACTCTCATTCTCTGTCCTTCTTCATCAAGCTACCACCCTGATGAAACTGGTACAGTAGATGATGATTTGCTTCTACTGAATTGTTCCAAGAAACTTATTAGGGAAGTGAGAAAACCACAAAAGTCCAGGATTTGTAGATCTAGTTTTTAAAATTGAGATGTGAGTATGTTTCAGTTAAAATGGTTCATACTTGATTTAACGTTCACTGATCTAGGGGTACTTATCAGCTCAGACATCTTATCAGTTTTGTCAGATTTTTTTTTTTCAGTAACCAATCTAATACAATTTCTTTTTATTTTACTTTTGGTGTGAGAAGTCAGCAGGGCTTGTTGCAAGTTCTGAAGGCGTACACGCAGTTTCGGCCCGACGAGGGGTACTGCCAGGCGCAGGGTCCCGTGGCAGCAGTGCTCCTGATGAACATGCCCATGGAGGTACATATGTGCAGTCACTAAAATTGACATAAATCCCAATTGAAGATGAACCGCGTACCTAGACAGTAGATTGGTGACCAATTAATAGAAATGATAATGTTTTGATGTGGGGTGACGTCTCTGCCAGTCAAGGCTACGGCAGATTTAAGTACTGCAGATCTTTTAAATAGCATTTTAAATAGCGCTCTTCATAAAAACGTCACCTAAGGGAGGAAGATCAATGTTCATCCAACTTTCTTGTGCACTGAAGCTATTCTGGTTGTTCATGGTGGCCCAACACCTATACTCAAGATTCAAGAGTTTCATTTATAAGTACGAATACATCTTTTTAAACTTCCAATTTTTCCAATTTCAGGAAGCATTCTGGTGTCTGGTGCAGATCAGCGAACTCTACCTCCCTGGTTACTACAGCCCCCTGCTGGTAGGGCAGATTTATACCTATCAAAACACAGGATGATAAAATGTCATTGTTTTTATGCTCCTCTGAGCTTTTTGTCTCCGCAGGAAGGAGTTTTGTTCGATGCTGCAGTTCTTTTCAGCGTGTTAAAAAGGACGTGTCCGGCTGCATACAAACACATGCACAGACAAGGGGTGGAGCCTCTCATGTTTGCCACCGACTGGCTGATGTGCCTGTATAGCCGGCACCTTCCCTTCAACACTTTACTGCGTGTCTGGGATCTCTTCTTCTGCAATGGTGCGAGATGATTCATGCATGTTTGACTATATAGTATGGCGTTACACAAAAGTGAAACTCATGTGAGTGTGTGTGTGTGTGTGTGTTGTAGGTGTACGCGTGCTGTTTCAGGTGGCCGTGGTTTTAGTGCGACGCTGCTTAGGGGAGGCACGACATCGGAAAGAGTGCGAGGGCCAGATGGAGACATTGGAGAGGCTGCGGTCAGTTAAGGGGCGTGTCCAACATGATCCAGCTGATGCCTTTATTCAAGAGGTGAGTAATTTGGATTGGTGCAAGTCCTCAAACTAGACTAACTGTATGACCAGATGCATGAGAAAAGATGCTGTTAATAGGATATCTGCAGAATAAAACAAACACAGAATTCAACACAGAAAATCAACAATCTGATTAAAATTATGAGAAAAAGACAAATTATGATGAGGGATGCCAGATCTCAAGCAATGCATGATGAAATACATAAAAATATGATGGAGCCAGAGCATCATAGGAAAAAGACTATTGTATGTCAATTTGTACATTTTTGCATGTAACCCAAAGGAAAGTTCCGGCAGCCAATAGTAGTTAGTATATTAACCAATATTGTAGTCTAGTTTTTGACTTGGTAACCTTTTCCAGGCTGATACATGACAATTACTTCTATGACTATACTGACAATAACTTCAATTATTTTTAAGAATTTCTTTTTTTCATATATATATATATTTTTTAATCTTTTAGGTGATTTATATTTAAGTGATTTCTTGATTCATCAGGTCTGGCAGTAATCAGGCCAGGGTGTGGCAATGAAATTTAACACAGCTTTCCAAAAAAATACCAGTTCATTCATGATTTAGCAAGGGGGGCACTTACTATTTCACATAGGGCCAGGTAGGTTTAGACAGCCTTTTCCATTATTAAATTAAATCATCATTTAAAAACTGAATCCTTGGGTTATATTATATATAAATACAGGAAGGGGCAAAAACTTTTTCACAGCACTGTATAGTATTACAAAATAATAATAAAAAAAATAATAAAATAAAAAAACTCAAGACTCATTCTCCTTTTCATCGTAGGTGTGTTCGGTTCCCCTGTCCGTGGCGGAGCTCCAGCGGCAGACTGAAAAGGAGTTACAGAAATGGAAAAAAGAGCGCCCTGCCTCGACCTTTGACCCTCGAGATCGTTGCCACGGATACCATATGATTTGGGAGAAAGGGAAGGAAAGGGAGAAGGAGAACGATAAGAAGGAAAAACAGAGCGCAACCTTGGGTGTTTCTCTGATGCGTTCGCAATCGTCTCTCTCTCCGGCAATCCTTCGTAAAAAATGGAGGAAGAGAGGCAGTAAAGCAGAGACTGAGGAGTGGGAGGGAAGAGGGTTATCAAAACAGCACAGTGACGACGAAGAGAAAAGGAGGGCGAGCGTGTGCGGTGTAGCCGGAGAGTTAAGGGCCAAGACACACAGGACATCGCAGGATTTAGGGACAGAGTTGAGGAAAGACGGTAACACGAGCATAAACACGCGGCGGGTATCGGGTACGGAAACGCAGCCGTGTTCGGAATCGTCAGATCTCAGCGCCACCGTGTTTGAGGAGGATGAGAACGATGTTGCTGTGACCCCCATCCCATCACACACTGACAACGGTGAATGTGAAGAAGGAACGAGCCTGCCTTCCAGCCAAAAAGAAGATGGTTTACAAACAGGTAGCCGTTTACAGGACGATGAGGAAAAGAAAGTAGAGACTCCCGGAGATGACCAGAGTGAAGAAATCCCAACACATCAAGACCAGCCGGAGGCTGAAACACGACAAGAAGAATCACAACCATCAGAAATACAGGACGAGGACAATGCAAGAACCGAACTTGAAGAGGAAACACAAGACGACAAAAGCAATCAGGAGGAGGGCATTGAAAATGAGACATCTAAACCTGAAGAGGAGGCACAACATAACCTCAGCGTACAAGCAGAGGATGTGAATAACACTCAACAGGAAGTGGAAGTCGAGGTAAATACTGACACGCAGAAAAAGGAAATACATATCTGTTCTTGTAAACAGGAGCAGGAAAATGAAATGAATAGTAAAGATGGAGAGGAAATGCAGATAGATAATAATGAACAGGAAGAGGAAATAGGGGAGAATAGCCAAAACCAACAAGAAGAAATACATCTGGGTAGTGCTGAAGTGAATAACATCATTAAACAGGAAAAGGAAATACAAACAAACAGCAGTGAACAGGAAGTGGAGATACAGGAAGAAAGGGAAATGAAGGCAAACAGCAGTGAAGAGGAAGTGGATATAAAGGAAATAAAGGCAAATATATGTGAACAAGAAGTGGAAAAACAAGGAGAAAATGAAATGAAGGAAAATATAAGTGAACAGGAAGTGGAAAAACAAGAAGAAAATGAAATGAAGGAAAATATAAGTGAACAGGAAGTAGAAAAACAAGAAGAAAATGAAACAAACAAAAATGTAAGTGAAGTAAAAATAAAAGTGGAAATAAATGAAGAAATGGAAATAAAGGAAGTGAAAATAAAGGAAGAAATGGAAATAAAGGAAGTGGAAATAAATGAAGAAATAGAAATAAAGGAAGTGGAAATAAAGGAAGAAATAGAAATAAAGGAAGTGGAAATAAAGGAAGAAATAGAAATAAAGGAAGTGGAAATAAAGGAAGAAATTGAAATAAAGGCAAACAGCAATGAACAGGAAGTGGAAATACAGAATGAAGAAAAAATAGCAAATAGTGATTGTGAAGAAGAGAAGCTTAAATCATGTCATAGAGATGTAGATGAGCAACAGGAACAGGAAATGCATTCAGATGAACAAACTCCGGAAGATCAGCAGGATGTAAACAAAGAGGTAACCTCTGTTCAAGGGAAAGATAACGTGAAAGGTGAAATCTGCGAAAGCAGAAGCAATACAGATATGGACAGGACACAGGAAGCGCACAAAAGCGAGAAAGAGTGTTCAGAAGAGAATGAAAAGGAGGCAGGAATCAGTAATTCACCAGGTGAGCAACCAGAGGGAAATGTCCTGGATGAAGAAAAGCAAAATAGCAATCATGTCTTAGGAGATGAAGAGGTATTAGAAACAGTAGTATCTTCAGTTTGCAGTCAACCCGAGATAGAGATGGAACGTGGAACAGAATCTGAACCAGCACAGGATTCCAATGATACACAGGACTTGGAAAACATGGAAGTTAACCAAATCTCCACACCTGAGCATGGAGAACCGGATAGAACCAGGGGCTCTGGCAATCCAGAGGCTCCGCAACCAGAGAACAAGGAGGAGGAAGAGGAAATCGAGAAACATATCACAACAGAGTCGAATCCGGTAGCAACACATGCTCCCTTTGGATCAAATCCAAACCCTCAACTTCGCCTTCGCAGGTCCTCCAGCTCCCACACTGCATATCCCACAATCCTCTCTGAGGACACGTTCAAGGAACCGCAACAAAGCATTAAAAATGAACCCCAAGCACAAACGCAGAGCTCCACAACGGAGGAACCACAAACGCAAGCTCTCCCGACGTCGCAATCCAAGTCGGACAAACCCAAACCCAAACGCAAGGGTCTGTTTCACCGGCTCCGGGCTGACGCACCTTCCAAATCCACCATCCCCAAAATTGTCATCCAGGACTTCAGTGAAGGGGAGGAGAAGCTGAGCTCTAAAGAGAGGAGGCGGCGTAGGAGGATGCAGGAGAGGAAAGAAAAGGAAGAAGAGAAGGAGAGGAAGAAGCTGGAGAAAGAGCTGGAGAAGGAAAAGGAAAGGGTGAGGAAGAAGCCTCAGACGAGAGGGAGGAGTTTTCAGGTGCTGAGTAAAAAGCATGACGATGGCGATGATGCATTCTCTGGAAAAAGCGACTCTCAGACTATAGGACGTAAAAGGAACTCTTACTCCGAGAGCTATTTCTGACCGAAGAACACACTGACATTTCTCACCATTCTTAGCTAAATGGGTTGTAGTACAATCGTTCATTTTGCATCAGAGTGAAACATTACGGAGCAAAAAGACTATCAAGAAGAGCAAGACAAGCTTCTTGCCGGAAATGTGAACCATAGCATGCAAGAATAATAATCATAATAATAGGGATGATGATGTAATCGGTGCACTCTGCTTCCTAAAGAAATGCTTGTAAAACTCACTCCTCTTTTCAAAGCAGCTCTGTATATAAGTACATTCCATCATTAAAGCAAAATTTGCTGATTTTGCACTTTTAATGCTTCACTCTATCATCTCTTTGAATTATTAACTGAAAAAGATTTTTAAAAAAACATGAAAGTTTTAAAAGTTATCACAGGACATGGTTTTATAAGAAAACTGATATTAGAAGAAAAATATATAAAGAGAACACGAAGCTGGCTGAATGTACTGATGACCACCTGCCTAATATTGAGTATGTCCCCCTTTTGCCACCATAATACTGATGCGCTGTGTGTTCTGACACCTTTCTATCATAACTAGCATTAACCTTTTCCTCAATTTGATCTACACTAGCCCTTTATTTTGGCCAGCCTTCACTCCCCATGTGCATCAGTGAGCCTTGGCCAGCCATGACCCGATCGCCAGTTGACCGTTTTTCCTTCACTGGATCCCTCTTGGTATGTCCTGACCACCGCACATCCCAGATGGAATGTGGTTTTGGAGTTGCTCTGACCCAATCCTCTAGCCATCACAATTTGGCTTTTGTCAAAGTCACTCAAATCTTTAAGCTTGCCCATTTTTTATTTTATTTTAAAGAACAATTGCAAAATTTGTCAGTAAGTTTATGTGAAGTAATGTGAAGGAATCCCACCTTCTGCGTTATGATCGGTTACAAGAGTTTGACCTGATCTATGATTGGTTAGAACCTTCAGCACGAATTTGGGAGTTATGCAGCACAATTAATTATTTGCTTGTTATTAAATATCAGGGTCAGTCAAAACCACAAGAATGTATAATTTTGAGCGAACTTTAAATGAGATTGTTGTTAATGATGATTATTTCGCTACTACAATTAAGGTGGGGTTTGTTGTTCCAGCAAATCTTCTTTTGCATTATTGTCAGGTATAAGAATTTAAGCAAAGCCATTTCTGAAGGAGGGACTTGATTGGTCTGGTATTTATGAATGTACATTTGATAGTAAATAAATATCAGTGCCAAAAACACATTTAAATATCATTTTAAGTTTTGATTTGTTTTATTATTTTGCTATTTGCCTAGAAACTGGCCTTTGAAACCGTATTATCTAGTACACAGTTATATACAGTACGTTTATCACATGTGCATTATTATGTATAAAACCTTTCAGTTTTTCCAAATATAACCTAAAAATTCATAAATATCACTACGGAAGAATATCTGCATGCATGTAAAGAAAGCAATATTATACATGACAGAGGAGTTTTCTAAGGGGGGAAAAAACAAAAACGAATGTAGGCTTCTGGGTTTTGCATGAAAATAGAAAGGAGTAATTATGATAAAGTTACCAGAAGATCTCTAGCCTATTCTCTGTAAGTACTGAGTAAAATGGCTGTGAGGTTTTACTGAGCGTGCTGGAGAGCATGCAAGAGTTTGTAACTTTGTCTTACTTGCTTCTTTCTATTTTTATGAAAAACCCAGAGGCCAACATTCGTTTTTTTTCCTTCTTCTGAAAACTGGTCTGTCATGTATTATGTTGCTTTCTTTACAGGCATGCAAATATAGTGAATGGTTTTATACATAATACTGCAGACGTAATAAACATATATAACAAAATTCATACTAAATATGGTGCCCAAGACTTTTGCACAGTACTGTACATGAGTGACTTATTTTATTCTTTGACTTTTTTCTCCCAAAAATACAGTTTCTCCCAGTTTTTAGCACTATGGAGTACAGAGTCCCTAAAGGGTCCCCATGGGTGGGAAAAGAATCTAAAGAAGACATGAGAAAAAAAAAAAAAGAGAGAGAGACATGGGACCTGAGTCAAGTTGTGCAAGATCTGGTAAAGGCTGGCTGCCAACCGCTAAAAAGAAAGGAAGAATAAGCAAAAGGGTAACATAATACTCAGATTAGAGTTGCACGTCATGGAGAGAATTACTGAGTTTTACATTCAGTTTGTACTTAACGTATTTTGGTGCTGGAAGATTGATCCCGAAGTGTGAATCACATGATCTCGCTTTTTTTCCCCTCTTATGTCCTGTTTTTTTTCCTTCTTAAGTTTTTTTTGTGTCCCATGTCCCACTTTTTCCCTAAAAACGTTCTTTTCTTCACCAGATTTTTTCATCTATTCGTCTTTAACGTCACACACCAAAATGTTTTATTCCATTTACACCCCAGCAAACTGCCACCAATTAAAATGTCAATTTTTATTTATCATTTTTTTAAACATTTTTTTATCAGAAATAAATCTCTAAATTATTATTACAAAAACCCAGAGATTTTTATGCTACTGAGCATCAAGTCCTTTTCTACTGAGGAAAGAAAGTAATAAAGCACCGACACTGGAGACTCCTTCATAAATGTTAAATAAGCTTTACAGTTTTACAGTTGTGTTGCTATTTTATCATCAGCTACAGTATGTGGACGGTCCATGTGAATGAGTATGTAGTCCTGTTATAATATATTATAAGGAAAGCATTAATGTATAAACCAGCAATTTAAGCTGAAACTGCTGTGAGGGCTGCTGTTAGGGAAAATTAATCAACACCATCTGAACTGACAGAGTAAGAATCCAGGAGTACAGGGTTATAAATAATATGTATTTTATCAAACACTTAATTTAATGACCTTACACTGGTATGTAAATATTGTGATGAGCCCGGTTACATTCTAAGCCAGTGATGTTTCCGTGGTAATGACTGCTTAGTATACAGATACAGCCATGTGAAGATATTATGGGTTGACTGAAAGCAGACTGAGATTACCACAGGATGTCTGAGCTCAATACACAAGTATAAAGGGCTTGACCTTTTTAAATGTTGATGCAGTACAATGATTTGGGTGTGACACGTCTATATTTGACCGCTTCACCACTGATTCAACTAAAAAAAAAAAAAAAGAAAGAAAGAGAAAAAAACTTAGTTTGAATTAACATTAAAAAGATTTTCCATGTGGACGCATGTTCTGTTACACAGTATCATGGAGTAAATTGGCCGTTTGTCTTTTCTCTCGTCTTGTTTCACTCTCATTGTCCTCACTGCTAGTGTTCATTCTGACTGTCTCTCATCCTCGCTGTCGCTGGCGAGCACTTCCTGGCTCCGCATCGTCTGATTGGTGGGCTGAGAGGAAGCCGGCAGCACGGAGCCAAAGAAAAGCGAGCAGAACTGAGAAAGACAACAAAAATGAGATGAATTACAGCTCATCATTATAGGCACTGTGTTTTAAAATACAGAAACATTTTAAAACCTTCTTATTGGGCGGTCTCTCCACGGACTCCTCCTCTTCCTCCTCATCGCTGAGCAATCGGCTTTTATGGTTGGTTGAGGAAGTCTGAGGTTGTGGTTGAGGCTCTGGCTGGTGAGACGGCCCAGCTAGGTCGCTGGTCTCCATGGCGATGAGATACGAGTCGATGTCGTCGCACATAAAGTCATCGGGTGCGTGTTCGACTCGGGACCTGGAAGACGGTGAGCGACAGAGCGTGTACAAAGGGAACTGTTTATTAAAAAAAATTAATTTACTGGAGTAAATATTGATGGCTCGCAAACATCTCCTTACTCATCAGCTTTGTTGTTGTTGGGATTGCGTTGGTGTGCCTCTTCAGAGAGAGTAGCGAGAACGAAGTTCGCCTCTAAGACGCTGTCGGAGACGCTCAGGACAACCGGGCTGATACACATACATACATGCGCAAATTAACTTGAATGTAATTTTAGGACAAAAACAAACAAGAAAAAAAATCTGGGCTAAACAGTTTACCTGCCCGGCTCTTCAAAGTACATGGAGACGGGCAAACCTGCCGTCTCAGCAAAGACCAACAGACCCTGTGAGACA